>PVJH01003218.1:0-147529 GCA_004026705.1 Nesogale talazaci
CCAAAAGCCAAAAGACTATAATCTTTCTCCAGTGCTTTAAGGGCTGTAATCTTTACAGAAGTAGCTGGCCATAGTTGTTAGTTAAAACCATGTAGCCCCAGTGGCATGGTGGGTGCTCACTCTTTGGCCTGTGCTCCACATGGCGGCCAGTCTAAAATCCCCATCAGTTCTGTGGGATGTATTGCTACCCCAGTCACAGTCTCCAAAGCCCACAGGGGGGTCGCTGTGAGTCATTGTGCATGCACCAGCAGCAAGAGCTTTCGGATAGTGCATTTGAGTACCTTTTTCACTTTGCCACCAGGGTGCAGTAGCGACACACAATTCTCCCCGGTAGCAACCCCATTGAAGGAAAAACAAAACAACAGAACCCACTCTTAACTCGTCTGCCCCTACACCGGGCGCCAGCGTTCATTACCATCAGGAAAACGACACTACAAAGCACCTACAGACACCAGTACATTCAAGGCACCTAGAGTTCATGAGTTCATAGGACCAAAGACTCTGCGAGCCATGTGACCTCTCTCACCTCACCTGTCAGAGCCTCTCCAGACCACGCTTGCTGAACTTCACAGACAGCAGACCAAAGGAGTACAGAAAGAAAACCATTCGTGGAGAAAGGAAGAGATCATTAAGAAAATAAGAAAATATCAAAGTGAATGTCACCAGAGATCTAGAAACTTGCTTTGAATCATCACGTAGCTGAGGCACGTGGGGGAAATGATGCGATAAAAGATTTGAACAGAGATTGTCCAAGGGCAACTGAAGAAGATAAAGTCAAATACTGTAAAGATAGCAGCAAAGACCTAAAGGAGACCAAAAAGGAAGGACAGGTCCAGCACACCTTAAACTGAAAGAACTACAAAAAAAAAAAAAAATGCCTCGAAGTGCATCTTGGGAGATTCTTTAGACAAAGTATTTTGAAGTATTTTGGCATAGAAAGTTTACAGTGACTCCTTCCTCCTAAGTGGGGAGCCTCGGAGCTGTGGTAGTTATATAGTCTATTGTCAGTTTGAGAGCATTGCAAGGGAAGGGCTACAGCAGGCGGTTCTCCACCTGTGGGTTGCGACCTCTGGGAAGTTGAATAACCCTCTCCCAGGGACCGCGCTATTCATAAAAGTAGCAAAATCACAGTTATGAAGTAGCAATGAGTATATTTGTATCATTGGGGAGGGGGATTACCACAACATGAGGAATTGTATTAAAGGGCTGTGGCATTATGAAGCTTAGACGTGAGGTAGAGGCTATCCGTCAATCATTGTATAGCCAATGAGGCCTCTGTGTGAGCATGATTTTCCCCTGAGAATTCTGGGAATTCTAATACTTGCTCTTTGGAAACAGGAATCTCTCTCTTCTCTCTCTCTCTCTCTCTCTCTCTCTCTCTCTCACACACACACACACACACACACACACACACACACACGACCTCCCACCCTCCCTGCTTCCTAAGAGACGATCTACTGACAGGACACACGATGCTACACGGATAGAGACTGTGCCCTTGGAACTGAAGAAGCCACTTGGAAATCCCTGCCAGTGCTCAGATATTTACAACATCACAGGATCGACAAACTCTCCACCCACTGGCCTGTGATCTTCCAGTATTCAGTGCCATGGCATGTGTTTTGTGAGTCTGAAGAGGACTTTATAGATTGGTGTCAGGAATAGGAGCTAATATCAGATTTGTGGACATGGTCTGGACTGGGCTGGGATGTTTTCTAAAAATTCAATTGCTCTTGTTTATAAAGCTCTTTCTTATACACATGAGCATGTCTATAAATTTGTTTCTCTAGTCACCCCAGACTAACACAGAGGCTTTGTCCTCTCCTGGTCTTCTCCGTCATGGTTTCTTCTTGACCTGGAGACACTGCTGAAACCTGGTCGCTTTGGGTGACGCTGCTGGCTTTAAAATACCAGTGACATAGCTTCCAGCATCACAACACAAACAAGCCACCACAGTATGACAAATTAACAGACAAGTATTGGTACCACACAGCGTAAGGAGACACAGCTGCCCAAATCTGCTAATGATCCAAACTTGGAATGTGCAAACATGAGTATAAAACATGGCAGATTAATAATAATTAATAAATTATCAAGGATTCATAAGGGAGAGGAATTACAGGGAGGGAAGGGGAAAACTGAGGAGATGCTATCAAGAGCTCAAGTGGAAAGCAAATGTTTTGAGAATGATGATGAAAACAAATGGGCAAATGTACTTGACACAATGGATGGAAGCATGGTTTGTCATAAGAGTTGTATGAGCTCTCTGAAAAATGATTTTTTAATTGCAGCCAATGAGCTGATACCAGGGGTTCAAGTAGGAATAACATAATTTAAAAATGATGTATATATGTACAAGTGTGCTAGACACAATGGAAGGATGGATGGATTAGGATAAGAGCTGTAAGATCCTGCGATAATTTTTTTTAAAGCAAAAAAAGTAAGAATGAAGAAAAATTTCTAAAAATTATATAAAACATCTATAGTCCGATATCCTGTGCATTGTTGAGATAAAATAGACTGGCCTTGGACATTTTTAGGCAGAAAATCTTATGCTTTTTCTATGCTGAGAAGAACTCAATCAAGAATAAGAGCATGCTATCTATAGTTAAAAAGGGCATTGCAAAATCAGTCATGAAGTACAATGCTATTTGTGATAGGATTATATCTATCAATCTTTAAGAAAATCCAATCAATACAACTATTATTCAAATTTATATTCCAAGGACAAAAGTTTATTCTGAAGAAATTGAAATTTTCTCCCAATGTCTTCCAGAAATTTATCAAACATTCATTTAGGATACATTGATCTATTTTTTGTAAAATATAGCCTTACTTTTATTTGCCTACTTGTCAAAGAGATATTTATTTCAGCTACAGTCGTGTGTACTGCTGCTTCATTTTATTCTGCTTCTACTCTATTTTTCCCAAAAGTTACATTCATGGAAACAGTCAACTTCCCTCCACATTCATGACATGAGGAATTACATTCAGGTTATACTTACTTGAGCATTTGGTGTCCCTGAATGTGAGATCTGTTATAAACTGTATTTTAAATCTATGTCTTCTCACTACCATGTTAAAAAACCTATTAATTCTTGGTGACAGTTTTGAGAGATTTACTTTTGAGTTAATATGTACTTGAAAGGGCATTTAATTTACCCAATTACTTGCTGTAAAATTCACAATAGAAAACAATTCCCTCTTACTAAAAAAAAAAGAAGGAAAGAAAAGAAAAAGAAAAGTTTTGCTTCACTCCACTTGATACAATCAATATATGAACTAGTGGACTTATGCTATTCTACTACTGCTTAGTTTATGGGTGGCAGAAGCTTCTTTACACTTGCTTTGAGGTAATTTTCAGCAAAGGTATTTTACGAACTTAATTTTTATCCACTCATCTTACCTTTTATTAATAAGTTTGAGCTTGTGACATGTTTCCATGGACATAGCTCTCATAAAATATAATTCTCTATGCTATTTTATAATGCCTCTCTATGTTATTTTTGTGGCAACCTCAATTCTAGAATTGTACATTTAATTCTTTAGAACTAATTTTTGAAGCATGCAGCATTCTGGTACATTTTATTTTATACTACATTTTACTGCAGTGTTTTAATTCTAACTTAATTTAGATTCAATTAACTTTGTTCTCCTTTCTTGGTATAATGCTTTTTCCTTAAAATTATATTTGATGTCTACTTTTTTTCTCTTTATTTTGTGTACTGCCTGGATGTTGTTTATTAATGTAATATATTTTCCAGTTTTAATTGTTGAAATCAAGTCATTTATTCTTTCTTTGTTTCTATTAACTTTAGAGTTTATGCTTTTGTTTATATGTGATTTTAATTACTCTCAGTGTTGAAAACTTCCTATAACTTTCAGAGATCATTGTTTCCTGTATTTGAGCAAAAATTTATAAAAATATCATTTTGAAGCACTATTTTATATGTATGTCTTGATCGATTACTATTTTGGATGTCCTTTCTCCAGGAAGAAATGTCAAATGTGCTGTCTTGATATTTGTTAGCTGATGTATGCTTATGGAGTGTGACAAATCGGGCCTTATGATGGTAGGAGAAAAATAATAGTAAAACTTAGAAATATAATTGAATTCTACCATCAAAATAAAGCTTTTACAAAAGAAAAATAAATCATGACAAAAGATTATATCTGCCCTGATAATTTAAATTCTGAGAAAAATCAACAAGGGGTTGGGTGGTTTGAGAAGAATGAAAAAAATGTGTTGATTTTCTCTCCTGTTTCACTGAGTGTGAACTTTTCATTCAGTGCTAATTTTACAACTTGGATAATAGGTAGAACTCTTTGCAATTCTCTTAGTTTGGATAAAAGTACTTCTGTGCTCTATGTATCATGTTTATTTATGTTTGTATAGCTATATATCACCTATATCTCTATCTTAATTTAAATTGTATTGTACTTTTATTTTGTCAATGATATCATTTCATTTAAAAATCATAGAGTTTTTGTACAGATATATTCTCAATATGCTTTCCTGTTCAGGTACTGTGTTTGGTGATTTTTCTATTGAAAGAAAACCAGAGAACATATATATGTATAAGAAAGAACTTTGCAGTGATGCCCCACCCCACCCCCAAACAAAGAAAATAAAGTACTTTGTTAGCAAGTTTTCTCTAGTTCTTTAACTACCCCCCTCCCCCTCTAACGTGACCCTAATTCTACTTACAAGTCTGGCTAGATCAGAACATGTACATGGGTAGAGATAAGAGCTGAAAACACAGTGAATCCAGTACAGAGATCTCCTCAGAACCAAACTTGAGAGTAGCTGTACCAGGAGGGGAAGGGTAATGTGAGGAGAGAAGAGGAATCGATCACAGGGATGTACATCAAGCCCCTCCTAGGAAGATGGACCACAGAAAAGTGACATTGGTCAGTGTAAGGCTTAAAAAATAATAAATTATAAATCATCAAAATTCATGGGGGAATGAGAAGCTGATACCAAGGGCTCAAATAGAAAGAAAACATTTTGAAAATGATGATGACAACAAATGTACAAATGTGTTTGACACAGTGGATGGATGGATGGCTTGTGATAAGAATTGTACGAACCCCCAATAAAATGATTAAAAAGAAAGAAAGAACTTTGTTTCAAGAAATATTTTTATCGCAGGAACCTGGTCTGGTCCTTTCCACTCAAGTGGGATGTTATTGGGACTCCTCTACAGACTACCAGTTGAAGGAGCAGGAAAGAGGAGTGGGAATCTGGGAGATCACAAGTCAGTGAGTGGAGAGTTTCATGGATCATATGTCCCCAAGAACACAGCAGGGAACTGGCTGTTGCAGGGATTGTAGGCCACGTGGGCTCTGTCCTGGGAGTCAGAAGCAGAATACAAAAAAAAGCAGGAAAGTGTAGAGGTTTGATAATGTCCTCAGTGTCTGCCTTTTAAAGGGCTACACCCACAAGAAAGTATAATCAAGCTATGACCTGTTGACACACAATCTAACCATGACAGGTGCATGTGAAGTAAACCTATCTGTCCTATGTTACTTACTTGTTGTCTCAACCAAGTCTTTATTTCAAGTACTTGTTCAGTTAAATGACATATAGGAAGCTGTCAGTAGGTTTGACAAAGAACCGAATGCTCAGAACACAAACTGTTTTCAAATGTTTTACAACACTAAAGGAAAGCATAATCCCAGTTTATATATGAATTGTAGAAATTTAAATGCAAATATTTTGTAACAAGTGTTTACCTTATATTTAACTTCAACACTTTTGGCATTCTATCATTGACAATGTCTTCAACTCAGAAGAGTAATGAAGCTATACAGATACAAAGCAGGAGCTTAGCTGCATAAATATCAGAGAAGACAGCTGTATTTTCAAAAACAAAAATATCATTTAAAGTTATGTGATACACAGGATCATTGAATAAAGATACAAATATAGGTAATAATAATGACAAATTGATCTTTACAAGGTAGGGGACTATCAAGTTTCAGAAAGCTGAGAAAAGCATTGAAAATCATTTCCATTTTTAAAAAATTATAAAGTGAACACTATACAAACAAATCTAGTTTTCTATTTTGACTTCTCATCCTGTGTCTCATGCCAACTTCTTTCCTAGGTTAAATGAAAAAGACTAGGGAATAGTTAGCCAATAGGACAGGGATTCCCGCCTGCAGGCTTTTTGGAATATTAACTGCAAGATCAGCATTTCAAATCCACCCACCCCTACACAGAAAAGAGATGTGGTTTTCTACTTCCATGAAGACTTGCAGTCTCAGAAATTCACAGGGACAGATTTACCCTGTCCTATAGGGTCAATTAAAGTCTGCACAAACCCAATGGCAATGATGTTTGGCTTTGGGAGTTTTGATTTCAAGTAAAGCACATGGTGACAGAGGAGTCCTGGTGTGCAGTGGTTAACTCTTGGACTCTGAGAGGTAAGCAATTTGAACACATGAACCCTTGAGAAAATTGTGTCAGCCTGCTTGTGTAATAATTTAGGGGAATAATAAAACATTGGGATCAGATTTAGAGAGTTATTCTTAGTCAGAATTGTCTCAATGAAAATGACAGATTTTTTTTTTTTGGTTTTTTTTGGCTTCTAGCACAATAATCAGTAAAGTATTCTTGATATGAGAACAAACCTATTTACAATCCCTTCAATCTCTCTATCAAATAATGGTCCAACTATTTTAAAAACCATATTTGGGGGAGCTATAAGATGCACCTGGCCATAAGACATACCCAGATTTTAGAGCAAGAAAGCAAAAAAAATATATATATATATATTCTGAATATATATATTCTGAAACAGTGTATTAAAATGTTCTGGGGTACCCTACTTATGGACCAGAAGCAACACTTGTTTTTCTCTCACTTTGGGGGGAGGTGGGGAGAGTTGTGTCTTATGGTATGAAAGCTATGGTAATCAGTAAAGTTTCTCTTCCTCTAAACTAGAAGTGTCAAACTGGAAGTCCACGGGACGATTGTGGCCCTTTAGTAATTTTCATGGCCCACGGTGCTCTGAAATAAAATGAAAACACACAATTGTTGTGAAGAAAATAGTACTTATGGGAGATCGTGGCAATATCATACACATAATTCCTCTGCTAACCCTTTAACTAGTGAAGACGGGTAAACACAGAGCCCAGTGCCATTCCGGGGGACCTGCTGACAGGTATAAATATGCTGATTCAGTTTCCGGTACCTTTGGAAGCACATGTCTGCCACTTTCAGTGTCACATAATGTAAAAAGATCCAAATGGAGAAAAGGTTAGAAAGAGCACTCTCAATTCTGCTATTATGAATCATACCTAGTGGCAATGGTAGTTAATATTTTTAGAGGGAAGCCATTATAATTGTGGATCATGTTTGTCAACTGTCCAACCTTTTTTGCTTTTTATTAAATACTTTGTTATATTTTCTGGTAAAGAGGTAAGTGAAAATATGTAATAGATGGACTTTGTTAAAGTTAGCATTAAATTATTCACATCTTAAAGTGCATATTGATATGTTAGTGGTATTTGTCAGATTATAGCTATTATATATTCTATCTTTGCATGTAAGCACTTTTTGCCAAAAGTGTTGATTTATTTAATTAAGTATTTTATTCAAGATTTTGAATTAATTGATTTCCAAAATGATTCAGTTTTAAAAGACAAACATCGAGAGGTAGGATTTCCCAAAATATATTCTTATTTATGTGGGAAAAACCCAGAAATTAAAAAGTTTGCTGCACAAATTTTATGCTATTTTGGGAGACTACACTTGTGTGAGCAACTATTTTCATCCATGAAATTAGGTAAAACAGCATAGAGATCAAGATAATCTGATAAGAATCTAATCTAATCTGCCATAATGGAGATTGTCTATTTTTGAATCCAGACATTGGAAAACTAGTAGGAAGAATGCTTTGGCAAGATTCGGGTAAAAAGGAATGATTTGAGTTTTATAAGTACATTAAATAAAATAATGTTTAAATGAAAGCAATTATGCAGTGTTGTAATTATCCTATCCATAGTCCTGAACCCTCACTTCAAAATATAAATTTAACAAAATTTGTTAAGGTGATGTGGTCCCCATGAATCTTGCCTGAATGGACCATGTTTTAATTGAGTTTGACACCCCTGCTCCAAACCATGGCCACCTCAGTTTGGATTCTTAAAAATATATATATATCATTTATTTTTGGTGCTCCTACATTTTATCAGAAACTCAATTGGAACTACTATATTTATCTCTTACATTAGAAAAGAAATATTTTATCACCAAATCATGAGGGTCTTTGTAATTATCAAGAACGGCACAGCAAATAATGGCCTACAAATGTGTATATGCTCTAATCCCTGCAATTTATGAATATGTCACTATATACATCAAATGAGAATTTGAAAATGGATAAGCAGTTTTATTACCCACTTGAGTCCAATCTAGTTGAATGAATATTTGTGAGTGAGTGATCATTACTAATTTTGGTGAAAGAAAGATGGAGTTACAGAATAATGGTCACAACCGGACAGTGGTTCGCTTTGAGGACAGAGGAAGAGAAAGAAGAACCAAAAGTGTGAGGAAGCACATGAATTGAAAACGGCAGGGGCCTCTTCTCTAGAACCTGTGCAAAGTAACCAGCCAAGGTCACACCTTGATTTTGCTAATAGGTACAATGTTAAGTATCTCCTTTTATAAATACTATATATTTATATTGTTTCAGATCACTAAATTTGTAGAAACTTGTTAGGAACATAATATATTCCCACCCCGCCCCCATAATACAAAGCCTCAATTCTAATTGAATTATACTTTAAAACTGGTTTCTTTATCATTTTTGATCTACTATTTTCTTCAAAATGACATTGTAAAAGTTCTCTTGTTATGCCCAACACAAAAATATTAACAGACTTGCAACCACAGTTGAATGGAATCACTGATGATTCAACTAACAACAATGGAATCGATGGTTATTCCTTGAGGCATGAGTACATGCTAAGTACTAAACATATGATACTACAGTTGGAAGATTCTCCTGGATAAATATAATCTCAACTGATATGTTGTTACATTGTGATGAGCAATAAAATCGGTCAGCACCAGCCAGAGATCATAATGCATTGCTTAATCTAACCACTAGTCTTGGTGACCAAGAAGTGAGAGCTCTGGCAAGCAGTTCTGTCATTTGAAAATCATTCCAAATGCTCCTGCTTTGCCACCTTGGTTAAAAAAAAATTACTTGCAATAAAAACAATAACAATAATGTGCACAAAAACTGAAACCACTATTTGACTTGGTAGAAAGAAAACATAAATATCAAGAGAAAGAAGTTCTTATTCTTTTTTTGAATGGGGCATCCCTGGCCTCTGGTGGGAGTAGGAGGCCCAGCCTTCTGCTGGATTTGAACTGCCAACCCAGTGGGCCGCAGTCCCGCACTCAACCACTATGCCACTGGGGCTCAGGCTAAATTTTGAATTCTTAACCTGAAGTCTGTTTTATTTTTGTTTGTTTGTTTTTCATATGTAATTAAGGTGTCTGCATCAGGATACCATTTTGTTGCACTCTTTGATTGCTTAGCTAGTACATTTGCAGCATTATGAAAGCAAAAGATATTGACATAAAATATAGTATTCTATGTAACTGTGAGTGATTTTTCATAAGAGGATCAATAGTATACTGCCAGTCTATTTTCTTCAACAATGTCACATTCCTTATAACTTCTCATTCTTGCACCTGGGCCTCTTGACATGTTTGCTCTTGGATTAGATACATTTTTGCTCTGATACTTGTTCACAATTTGACCTTTCTCTCCCTCAGGTGAACAAAATTCTCATGCTGATAAGGTTGTGTGGTGAGAGCTTTCCAAAAGATTCAGAGAGTTAAATTTCTGTAATGTAAATTTCAGTATAAATTTACTGAGTTCTCAGAATGAAAGCCTTTGATACATATTAATATGCTTCAATTGCTAGCATTTAAATGCCTGACTCAAAAATTCATCTTTCAGTTTCTTTACCCAATACTAAAACTTTTCTTTGTGAGATTAATATACGGAAATTAGTCGTCACTTAAATGTGCGATAATTGGTAAAAAGTTCAGATGATTTTACTACAAAAACATAGCAAAGTAATTAACAAAATGTTCTGAGGACTGAAATGGGCTTTTATTATAAGAAAAATGCAATTAATATATAAGAAATGAAATTAATATACAATGGCACAATGACTAACACATTACAGGTAAATTTAAAATTATTGGTTTGTCATTGAAATTGTATTACAGAAAAGTCAGACAAAAAATCCTTGAGTGTTCAGAACTATGGGGGATGCTACAAAGGTTTATGGAAAAGTAGCTTTATGTTTCAGTTCCACAGCTTTTTGAAGTTCGCTTGCATAGGGCACCTAAATCAAGGCGTGCTTAGGTCTATAGAAATATCCTATCCTAGACATTCCTGATGATGCTATAAAAGTGTGAACACATTTTTCAACTCTAATAGATGTATTTCTTTTTGAGGGCTATTATAAATTATAAATCAATACAGATTGTAACACGAGCGCTCCACTGGCTGCCATTGAGACAGTTGTGCCTCATCGTGAGATTATAGAGACTCTAAATTATAGAGGCTGTAGATTCTGATCAGAACAGGGACCATCATCATTCTCTAGCTTTAGCAGGAGTCCATGCTTATCCAACAGTGCCACCTGAAACAAACAAACAAACAAGCAAACAAACAGGCCCCCACAATTACCACCATGGAGTTGATTCTGACTCAGTAACATAGATCGGGGAAGACCTCTCTGAGGGTCTCTTAAACAGCAACTCTTTCTGGAAGCAAAAGCCCAAGCAGCTGATGGTTTAGAATCATTAGCCTTGCAATTGTCAGCACCGTGAGCAACCACTCAGCCACTAGGGCTCCTTTTCAATGGTGGGCATTTGGTTTTGCTACATTTTTCATTTATGTGGATGAAAGTGTTCTGGATAAAAGTTTAACAGCGCATAAAATATACACTTAACAATATCAATTTCCTACCATTTTGCTTTCCCTTTTAAATCAGGAGAACTGTATGCGTCACCTTTTCAGTTTTGGAGTGACTGTGTTTACAAATACACTTCAGTTTTCCTAACAAATCTGGACTTGATGACAACATTGACACCAAATTGCAAAGTGAACAGCAACTCTGCTCCATTCAGTCTGCTCCACCACATGTATTTTTACTCCAGGCTTATTTGTAAAGAATATTAAGGTTAAAAATATGACTAAGTAATCACCAGGAAATTATTTTATTCAATTTTATTTTGTTGATATTTGTTACGAAATACTTTTAATTACATGGTTGGAAATTTACATATTTTCACTGTGATCACTTGAAGATTTCTTAGATTATGGATAAAATGACCTCTCTGAATATAATAGTTCTTATTTATATTCATATCTATGTCTAAATGTTGCACTTCACTATAAATATTATTGAAATTTACATGTATAAATAATTGTGTTATAGCAGGAGCTTTCAGAATGTGCCCTTAAATGCATTGCAACCAACCAAAATACATTTTATAAATTTTGTGCATTCATTTTCATACTTCTGAAGTCTAATATCTGCGATAATTTTAGCTCAAATAGTATTAACACCTATTTTAAATAATTATTTTTTCATACTGAGTTAAGTTCATCAATAATGTTAAATGGGTGTTTTGGGCCAAATTGATCAAATAGCATCTTAGAAAATTTCTTAAATAAGAAAATTCTACTTAAAGAAAAATACTTTTCAATTAGTTCTAATAATGAAATTGGGAAAAATGAGCATATCTGATTCATTTGCCGCGTTCGTCTTACTTTTATTGCAGCCTGGTGGCCTACCGCTCAGGCGCTGGCCTACAGCTGGTCAGGAATAAAGTCCCGGAAACCCCGGGAGCAGTCCTCGCTGCTCTCGAGGGCTTCCACGCGCCACAATTGCCTCAATAGCAGCGCGTTGGAGTCCTATTTTTCCTCTCTCTTAATTAGAGTCATAATGAAAATGTTTACAAGGTTTATGTGTTAAAAAATCCTAGGCATATATAGCTCTTTGAAATTCTAAAGGAAAACTACAACAAAAACAAGGGGAAAAGAATGGCAGGTGCCTTTGAGTTTGATGGTTATTAAGCGGGACCACAAGGGCCCCAGCTTAGAGAGGAGCATTTCTGCACAGGTTTTCTAGGCAATCACAAGGCCTAGTCACCTCCAGAGCCACCAAGTGGCTGGAAATTGCTACTGGTTCTTTTAGGACCTGAGCATAAACTACTTGAAATACACAGCATTACATTATAGAGTACAAGCAGGGGTAAATTAAAATTGTGGTTTGGAATAAATACTCAGTGCCATTAGAGTTTTGCATACGTGATAAGGGCGTGTTGTGTGACCGAGGGTATCCTCATGAATGGACGCTTGTCCACTTTCCAAAGGTCCTTGAGCTCAGACCGTGGTTTAAAGTCAGTTGTTATTTTGTTTACACGTAGTGACCTAGACCCCCGGGATGTTGATTTTTGCACAGTACACTATGAATACGTAGTCGATCTTTTTTGAAATGAATAATGAATAAGCATACTTGCTGCTGAAAATTAATTGATTCTGAAATGAATAATTGAAAAACACCTAAAATACAAAAAAAACCCTCATTTGTTAATTGGCATTGGTTTTCAATGAATCAGATATCCAATAAATATTTTTCAGCTTACTAATTTATTAATTTTCCTTTATGATATATGAAGACATTTACAATGCACTTCATAGTGCTCCTTATATTAATTTTAATAAAAAATATAGCATAATTTATATTAGCTCTTAAATTTGCATATCTCATTATGCATGGATTAGAAAATAAATATTGAGAAGAAATGGTAGATTGGATTTACGTTAATTTATGAATTTTCTCATTATAGTAAAATTTAATTATAAGTTTGAATTATTTATTTTTGCTTGGATAAACTAATTCCCCCCAAACCAGTAGCTATGCAAACATGTTATAATTAGAGGATAGAAGTAGGTAATGAAGTTGTATCTCATCCAATAATTATACCTCTCAGTTTGATGGTTACTAAGTGAGGATGGAAAAAGTTTATCATTTATAACAATCTGTTTAAAGAGCTTAATTTTCTATTATAAAAATGCATAAATAATTTAGTTTATGTTATATAAACTACTTTCATTTATTCTGGTGATTAAAATAGAAATAAACTCATTTAAGCATCATTAATGTATTCAATTTAAAAAAGCAGGCTTATAAGGTTACAGTTTACAGTTCAAAATTAATTAAGATTGATAAACTTATATAACTTATATTACTTTATTACATATGCAATTTACAAAAAATATCAAATATAAAGAAATAGTTTATAATAAAGCAATCATTCTAAAGTAAAACGTGGATCTGTCATCATTTCAGGAGTTTTGTGGGCATATTGACTCCAAGTTGAGATACAAATTGCAAGGTTACTATTTTGAGACCACCCAAGGCATCTTTGGAAACAGATGAGGAGGCCGTCTATGCCTGCAAAACTTGTTTACAGACTTGTAAACCCATGGGGACAGTTTTAACCAGTCCAATGGAATTACTTTAGGTCAGATTTGACTTGATGATAATGAGTTTGATTTTGTTATAGTCAATTCGTTTAAAAAAATATTTGGAGATTTTTTTCATGTTGCAGTAACCTCAAAATCATCATAACTGAGTTTTGTGTTATAACTGTTATTTTAAAAAACAGAATTTCACAAAAATATTTGTAATTGTGTATTAATATGATGGACAATATGATTTGTCCATGAATTTCTTAACTGTGGTTGAGCTTGCTTGTTTACATGAACTGAAATTGACGTCACCTGTAATTCAACTAACAACAGAGTCTCACATTTGAATTATAGTGTTGATGAGGAACATTAAATATCGTATGGATTTCACAGAGCTGGCCGTATCCAGAGCCGGACCCATTCCCGACCTTGAAGTAGAGGTGGCAGAGAACAGGTTGGAGGAGAGACCAGAATGCCACACCCATGTGGAGACAGGTGGACACAGAGGATGAGAAAGAGAGCTGGTCCAGCCCCTACGATGATCCGAGCCCTGCCCACGATGCCCAGAAGACTACGCCCTTGCAGGAAACTATACCGCAGGGGGCACAGGGCAAACAACAACAGGACCTGTCATAGGGTCTCCCAATGTAAGCAGACAATGACAGAGGACATTTTGGGGGTCATTTGGTGGGGAATAAATGTGGTCTGAGCCCCCCAAAATGGATCTAATCAAGAAAGGAGCACTACTGGTTGGGCAGTCGGGAGGAAAGACTGGACTCATGGTCCTTGGGGGGACACGGGGGAGAGGGGGGAGAAAAAGGGGCTTGGACAGACTCGGGGATGAGGGTAACAACCAGTGGTCCACAGTCAGTGGCAGGAGCGTGTGGGTGGGACAGAAGTAAGGGTAATGTAATAAGGAGAAGTACTGAAACCCAAATGATGGCCGAGTATGACACTGAAACAAGAGGAAGGCAGAAGGAAATAGAGGAAGGAGCTAGAAGGCAAAGGGCACTTGCAGAGGTCTAAACAAAGACATGCACATATTTTAATATAGGCATATATTATAAAGAAGGAATAGATCCAGATACATATATTTTATGTTTAGTACTAAGGTAGAAGCTGGACCTAGGGCCCCTACCCAGGCACTCTCCCTCAAGGCAAGAACACTTTGTTATACTAATCTGGCATTTCAGAATGCTCACTGGCCCAATGCAATCACTGAAGTCAAATAGATTCGTAAGCAAATGTGGTGAAGAAAACCCATGGTGCCCAGTTACTAAAGGATATGGAGTCTCAAAAACGGAAGATCAACAAATGGCCCTCTTGCTGAAAAGTATCCAAGCCCCCATGGAAGAAGTAGTCATGAGGTGTCAAAAGGACCAGGCCTCAAGCATCAAGCAGGAAAAAATTTATCACTGTAAGCGGTCTCATGATCACAAGAGGTGATCACTGAGGACATGTGGGGAATTGAGCAAGAGTGGTAAATATAGCTGAGGGTACCCAGTTATCAAAAAACACAACATCTGAGGACTTAAAAGTTTGAGGGTGAACAAATTGTTATATGGCCCAGGAACAACAAAGCCCACCTTAGAAGATATACACTAGCCTGTGCTACCATGAGATGTAGAATAAAGCAGATACCAGACATCAAAGAACAAAAATCATACTATTGTGTGCCCAACCTCCCGACAAGATCATTGAGGACAGAAGGAAGCAGATGCAGAAAGAGAGGAGAAATCCGATGGCACCCAGCTAAGAAACGATAAAGCACCTGGGATCCTGAAGGCTTGAGGGTGAATGGATGACCATCTAACCCAGAAGCAGCAAAGCCCACATGGAAGAAACATACTAGCATATGTGATCACAGGGGACTGAAGGGAACAGATATCATTCATCAAAGAACAAGAATCACGTCACTACGAATGGGGAGGAGAGCAGATTGGAGACCCAATGTCCACCTGTGGGTAATTGGACACCCTCTCACAGGGGAGTTGTAGGGAGGAGACAGGTAGTGAGGTGCAGTGAGGTGGCTATGAAGCATACAACTTCCCTCTAGTTCCTGAAGGCTTCCTCCCCCCAACTGTCATGGTCCCAGCTCTTCCTTACAAATCCAGCTGGACTAGAGGAGGTACACTTGTGGAGATGGGAAATAAAAATGTGGGGAACCCAGGACAGATGAACCCCTTGGAGCCAATTGTAGGAGTGGAGCTACTGGAGGGATGGAGGAATAGTGGGGTAGAGAGGATGTGTAAGTCCAGGTAGACTAGAGGAACAAATTCAAGGACACGCATATAGATATAAGGAAAAGGTTTATATAAAAGAGGAACAGGACATTGAGCCTAGTCCAGTTCAAAGTCTTAAGTCCGATATTAACCCATGTGCCCGAAACCAGTCTATAAAGTCTCCTTCTGATTCACGAAGTCTCGGGTCAGTGGGTATAGTATCCCGGTGCTGACAGAGGTCTCCACATGGCTCCCTGCTTCCAGGGCTCAGGGTCCATCAACAGCAGCAGCAACTCATTGCTGGCAGAGGTCTCCATGTGGCCTCCCCAGCCTCAAATGCCTGGCTCTATCAGGGCAAAGCCGTGTGGTCTCTCTGCCGGCTCCTCCAGCTTCTCCGACCCTGCCATCTTGTCTTGTCTGTGATTCATCGTCTCTGAGACTAAGTCCCAACAACCAGGGAGACAGCTTCTCATCTTCACGAGGGAAATATCGCTAGATTTCCCAGATGTATCAAGAGAAAGCCATGCCCACAGAGAGGCCTCATTGGCTACTCAATGGCTATCTCCAGATTAACGCACTAGACTCCATCCCTGCATTTCAATCATAAAATCAACGTAAGCACATGACTGCCACAGAGGTGAGTCAACTTCGGGGATTTAAACATAACCTCCTACCAGGGGGACAGACATTGGGGTGATGTTGGGCAGTGTAAGTTATGAAAAAACAGTAGTGATTTATAGAGTATTGAGGGTTGGTAGGGTGGGGAGCAAGGATGGAGTGGAAGGGATGGCAGGCTGATGTCAGGGGCTCGGTCGGAAACATGGAGGTTCGGAGAATGATGACAGCAACAGTCAGGTGAAGAAGCGTGGCACAATATATATATTTATGTTTCATGAGTAACGATGTATCAGCCCCCAATAAATGATTTTAAAAAGTAGCATGCATTTCAAAACAGCAACAACACCAAAATCTGTCATGTGGCAGAGTGATCCTTTGAAGTGGAGAGGGGAAGACTTATCTCATGTAATTAGGAAATGCTAGCAGAAGCTACCAGTTCTTGAAATGGGACATCACTACGATGGGTGGGAACTGCCGACCCTGTGATTGGCAGCACAATCCCTAACCCACTATATCACCAAGATTCCTTCTAACTATCATCTTTATAATTCCCACAGAATGACATTTTCCTGGTAGATATTAGTAGGAGGAGCTGGAGGAAGGTGTTGCTAGGATTATATGATTCATTTTTTTTTATTGTTAATGTTGGTTTCTCAGTTTATGAAGCACATAAGGAGTGGAAGCCTAGCAATAATAAATGAAGCAAGGCTTTGTAAGGGATTTAGTGGTAGTGCAAGGGGCAGAGGGAGAATCAGGGGATTTGGGGAAGAAGAAATGAATATGGGAGTGGGGAGCACTAGAACTGAGTATGACTATCCTGAGACAGACTAGCTCGAGAATATGCATCACCACTTTGTTGACTGCTGAATGATTCTTCCCCCCTCCCATCACCAGAAAGTGATGGGATATATTTTATAATACTGATATATTTTATAATGCAGTCTTATGTTCCCAAGATCAGGATGTTGCAATTAATATTGTCCTCCTTAAATATTGTTTTTCTGGTGCTGTAACCAGGATGTTATCTTTACTCTCACTATTTCTATTTTGCAGACCAGGAGGCTGTAAGCGCTCCCACTCTGCTGCTTTGGTGCTCCAACTGGTGTGCCCTGCTTTGATCGAAAGAGTGTTAGCATGAATTTTGGTTGCTGCTTTTGTCATGCCTGATTGATTTGTAGGAAATCCCTCATAAGTGGGGTTTTTCCTAGATAGG
The DNA here is from genome assembly GCA_004026705.1 of Nesogale talazaci. Classification (NCBI taxonomy): domain Eukaryota; kingdom Metazoa; phylum Chordata; class Mammalia; order Afrosoricida; family Tenrecidae; genus Nesogale; species Nesogale talazaci. The sequence continues at coordinate 17,574 of PVJH01003218.1, forward strand.
CTGGTTATCATTTACACTTGGGACTGCAACCTTAAAAATCGCATTTTTAATTAAAATTTTACTCACCTGATGTTGAGGTGAAGGGGTTAGCACAGTTTCCATTTCAAAAGGCAGAAGTACCCAGGTTGCCATGACGGGAAAAATAAGTCATGTAATTTAGTCGTTGAAAGCTTCATGGGTTATTTCAATAAAAAGCAACATATGTACTTTTCCTTGTGAAAAACAGGTAGAACATGAGTTTAAAAAACTCCCTAAATAAGATTAAAAACATTGTTTGGTATTTAAATTAAGCAGATCTTCTTTAGGCATGGCAGATACTGAATCTCTAATTATATAAAAAAACTATTAATAATAAGTATCAGTTTTTATTCTTGCAGTCCAATTAACTGAATATATAGTCCTCTAAACTTTACACGCTATTGTGGCTCTATTTCTTGAACTTGCAACATTACAACTCACTTTAAAAGTGCTTTAATCATGAAAGTATATGATATATGAATACTATATTAAGAAAATCACATACACAGGCACACAAAGAAACCAGCTTGATCAATGTTTAGCACAGATGAAGGTGAAAGGGTTGTTGTATAGGGGGCATTGAAATATGTCAATGATATTAAGATCATTTGGAAAAGAATATCAATAGTGGCTGCATAGCAGGAAGGGTATAGTCAACACCAAATTATACAAGTAGAAGTTGTGAAATGTTATCTTGTGTATATTTTTGCCACAATTAGAAAAAATAATAATTATATGTATAGCAATAACTATAAGGAAGAAGAAAACATTCTGAAATTGAAGATGATGAGAATTTTAAAACTTTTCGTGAGATGATTGAATTACTGAATTGTGTTTAATGTAGATAAAGTGTTAGCAAAACTATAAAATGAGGGGGGGAAGGATCATGTCCCTCAGATCATAATATTTTTAGGATTTCAGTAAATTGAATTTTAAATTGAATTTCATCAGTCCATGGACAGAAAACTGTCACAGCAGAGAAGCAAATCCAGGGCACACACAGAATTATAGGCAGCCCAGATCACAAGTCAAATGAAGCTGAATGCCTTTGAGCAACAGTTTTGTTTTTAGTTTGTTTGTTTTGTTTTGTTTGCAGAATGTCTCCAGGTATTTAATTAGCAAGTAGACTTGCTGACCCAGAAAGGCAGAGCTGAGTACCTTCAGACTGAGGTTTATGGTGGAATATCATACCATTTGGCATTTATTGGTAGTTCCAAAGAGCTTTGCAACATTTTATAAACAGTGCAGAAGACAAGCCAAAGGGAAAAGATTAGAGAGAGAGTGCTCAGTGGTCTGGCTGAGAAGAGGCTGTCCTAACTGAAAGAGCAGCATCACAAGCACGTTTAATCCTGTGTCAAAACCTGTTAACTCGGAAACAAACTTTATCGCTGTAAGTATTATCTGAGTGGTCTCTGTGACCATTGAACTTAGCAGGTGAAATAGAAAAGTATGGTAGTGGGGGCATTAAAAAATAAATCATTTTATTGGAGCTCTTACAGCTTATACAATACATACCTCAATTGTGTCAAACACATTTGTACATATGTTGCTATGTTAGTCCGAGTACATTAGAGAAACAAATCCACAGAAATTCATATGTATAAGAGAGATTTTTATATATAGGGCAAGTGCACATCAAGAAAACATCCCAACCCAGTGCTGCCCAAGCCCACAAGTCCAACATTAGTCCATATGTCCGACACCAATCCACAAAGTCCTCCTCCAGCTCACAAAACACATGCAATGACACTGATTGCAGGAGGAAAGCGGAATCAATGGTCATGTAAACATCTCAGTGTTGGCAAGGGTCACCACACGGCTGCTCCAGCACCCAGGGCTGCATCAGAGCAGGTCCATGTGGTTTCAAATCCTCAGGGCTGTCTGGCAGAAAGTGAGCCTTGCAAGCTGAAGGAGGGAACTGGCTAAGGCAGCTGCACCCTGGTCTGTAAGTAAGAGACCTGAGAACAAAAAGTCAAGGCTGACAAAGCCATTTATTGCCCCACCCTTCAATTTACCCCACATCGGTTTATCTGCCAGGGTGGAACAATAAACTTTAAGAATCTCAGTTGCCATCAATATTTTCAAAACATTTTTTCTACTGGGGCCTTGATATCAGCTCCTTCTTTTCCTGTTCTCTCAATCACCCTCCCACCCTCAAGAACCCTTGATTATTTGTTGATTATTTTTATTGTTTTCATATTTGACACTGTCCTTTGTCACCCTTCACCTACATTTCTGTTAGTCATCCCCCGGGGGAGGGGGGGTTGTATGTGGATCATTGTGATCAGCAACCCCTGGCTCCACCTTCTCGCCCCACCTTCTGCCTACCCTCATAGTATCACTGCTGTTATTACTTTTCCTGAGGAAGAAGTTTATCTGTCCTGGATTCTGTGTGTCATAAGCTCTTATTTGTACCAATGTGCATGCTCTGTTCTAGCCAGATTTGTAAGATAGAACTGGGGCCATGAGAGGGGGGTAAGGAAATTATATATATATATATATATATATATATATATATATATATATATATATATATATAACTTGAGGAGTGTTGTGGGTGTCATTGGTGCTATACTGCACTTATCTGACTTGTCCCTTTCTTCTGAAACCTGTATGAAGAGAAGTCCATTGTCTAAAGATGAGTTTGGGGGTTTTCATTCCATTGCAAATCATTTGTTTGAGTCTTCTGGTGCCTGATACCTGATTCTGTCAGATACCTCTTGATCACACAGGTTGGTGTGTCTCTTCCATGTGAGTTTTGTTGCTTCCCTGTTAGATGGTCCCTTGTTCAAATTCAGGCATTTAATACTGCAGGTGCAAGTCTTAGAATCGCTTGGCACCATCCCGAGGAAGCATTCCTATGACAGTTGCTAAGGAAAACAGGAGCCTAGGGGCATGTCTGATCTATCTCATGATAATTAAGCGTGAGCTGCGGGTGAGTTTGATTCTCTTCCTCATCCCTTGCACGGATGTCATGGAATGGTGTTGTGCTCAGTTAATTTTTATAGCTGCTAACTATGCCATGATTTAAAATAAGTCAAATCAATGGAAAATAACCAAACATGGTGTTATTTAAACTTTGAGTGCTCTATAATAGTATATGTTTATATACAACTAAATATACTCAAAAACAATACAAAATTATCATCACTCAGCTATTCTGCAACTGGAAATCCAGAGAAATTTAACACAAAAGATGTGCTCCAAGACTTTTCATGTATCTACACTTAGTAAATTCTTCACTACGATTTTTTCAGAAGTTTTGTAATATATCTTGTTTATGGTAAGTACAGTATCTTTATCAGCACAATTCATATAAAATATGAATATTTTTGTTGCTTTTCAGTGTCAATGAGTCATTTCTGATCTATAGCTACAGAACAAACATTTTCTGGTCCTGTGCCATCTCAGCAAAGGATATTACCTACAGAGGTTAAATTAGATCTTCTAATGTCAGAACTCAACTTTGAAAAACAAAATGTTTTAAAAATCAAAAACAAAAATTTTATGAAAGCTTCATCAACTTCGACTGCTGCCATTGTTTGTATGGTCATCACTGAGACCCTGTGATTAAGCAGAAGTTGTCGATTTTCTTGTCCTTTTGACTAAACCATTCTACTCTTCAAGGTGTTTACTAATTGCATTACCTAAAATAGACTAAGCTAAGCTAAACTACACGAAGAAGTTGAATTTTTGTGTTGTAGGAACTATGAGCAATATGTCCTTCTACTATCAGAAACACCTAAATTTTGGGCATAAATTTTGAACAGGAAAATTATCATTGGGGTAGAGTAGTTACATAAAGTTAATGTTATTTGAAAACGGAGTAGCGAGTAGAGTATATCCTGTCATCAGCTCACAGTATGATGATGCCTCCATGTGGGCATGGCCTTCTCAAAAGGATTCTGGGAACGTCCTTTCTCTCTGTTCCACCTTCCTATTGATAAGCCGCATGGAGACGCATTGAGAACTGTGAGAGCCTAGTGAGCTGGACAACCCCATTGAATCCACAAGACTCTACGCTCATCCACCTGTGATCTTCCTGCAGGCTGCATCGATGCATGTTACTGTTTGAGTCTGAAGAGAGATTTATGGATGAATATTGGTTAATATTAGACATATAAACTTGATCTGACTTGAGGAGGGATGTTTTCTTATATAAAATTATTCATTTATAGAAAACTCTTTCTTATTTGTATATGTGTGTCCCTGGATTTGTTCTTCTAGTCAACCTGGATGTAGCAGTTCCATACTCTGGTGCCAATTTTACTAAGTGTGTAGGGTGGGGGGGTTGTCTGGAGATAGCCAATGAAACCTCTGTGTGGGCATGGTGTTCTCCTGAGAATTCAGGGAAGTCTCACAATAGTTCTCAATTGGAGGAGAGAGACTTGACTCAGTCTCTTGGAGACGGTCTATCAACAAAACAATACAGCAGCATGATATAGACCCTGAATCCTGCAGACTGGAGGAGCAGGAGGAGAAGCTCCATGAGCGTACTCTGATGGAACCATATCTCTAGACTAGAGCAGCCACATGAAAAGTCTTGTCAGTGCTGAGGCTTGGGAAGCCAAAGAGAGATCCCTGCCAGTGTTGAGATGCTTCTACCCAATGGACTCTGCTGATGGATCTGGAGCCCTGGAAGCAGGGAGCCATGGAGAGACCCCTGCCAGCACTGGGATGCTTCTACTGCTGCTGGATACACAAGACTCTGCATCCACTGGCCTGTGATTGCCCTGGTTTCATTGCATGCACTTTGTGAGTTGGAAGGAGACTTTACAGCCTGGGATCAACATATGGGCTAATATTGGACTTATGACCTTGAACTGGACTGGGATGGAATGATTCTCAATGTTCCATTCCTCTTGTATTTAAACCTTTCCCTTTTATCCATATGCATGCTTGTGAATTTGTTTCTATGGTCTACCCCGACTAACACACTGGCCTAACACAGGAACTGGAAGGAGAAAACCATTCAGTCAATGTCTGCAAAAAGAAAGAACTCTAGTGGTGGTCTGGGAGAGACCGGGTTCCAAGTTTGTGGCTTCAAACATACCAGCTCCTCAGAGGAGAAAATTAAGACATCGGCTTCCATCAAGATTCACCTTCTTGAGTCGTTTTCTGTGTGTTTTTTCCCTGTTTTTGTTGTATAAAACCTGGATTGATGATCCTATAGGGACATTAAGTAGAATATGGGTTTGGGGAGTGGGACAGGCAGGGTGATACACTAGTGGTTGAAGTGTAAAACAGAGAGAATGTCAAGGAGTTCAGGAAGAAAAAGAATATTTGGAAACTGACTGTGGTCACAATTGTACAATTCATCTTATACAATTGATGTTATTGAACTGTTGAATGGTGTGTATATATATATATATATATATATATATATATATTACTCTGAGTTAGTAATAAATAAATTCAACTTCTTTTCATCTTCAAAGGAAAAAGAAAGATTTATAGTCTCGAAAACTGCATGTGAGTTCCGAATTTTAAAGAGAATCAAGTCAATGGCATTGGGTCTGGTTTCATCTAAATCATCTTGATCAGATTTTGTTGAATTATTTTTTTCTTTTTTCTAATTAAACCACTTCCCTGAAACTAAATATTTGTCCTTTTGGAAAGCTCTAATTTTGAAAGCACTGCCATATACTTTATTTGGTTCTCAATGGATATTTTTAAAATTGGCTCTGATTCAACATAACCACACACCATACACATACAAGCAAAACAAATAAATAAGTAAATAATGGAAAGTTTTGAGTTTGGCTTAGTTCCCTATGAGTTTTAAGAACCAAATGAGAAATTAAGTAGAATTGGTTTTAATTTGATTTGACACCATAGAAGCATAAATGTAGTATGATTTCATTTTCATTGAAAACCTACATGAATAGGAAGGCAGAAATCAGTATTTCAAGTATATATCAAGGTTTGTATGAATATCCAAAGATCAACTTGCATTCCACTTAATAGACCAAGATTCTTTTCTTATTTAATGTATTTCATATGGGCACCCAGCCCCTGTCAATGGAAGGTAGCATTCCTATGATAGTGAGCACATTGTCATAGAGTTTACCAACTCAGCCAGTCTAAGAAAAAGCTTCACAATATCCTTATCGAAGTCATCTAATGAAGCCCTATGGATGGTACTGGACTAGAAAGGATTTCATTCTTTTTAGAATAGGTTTAATGTGAGTAAAGGGTTGACATAATTTCAGTTAATAACAAAGACAACATAAAAGCCAGAATTCATAGACAATTTAGAAAGCTACCTATTCTATCACATAAAAGCCCAGCTCTGTAATGTCAACTTCATAATGCAGTGGTAAGTCTTGCTATGGAAAATTCATTCAATCAGTTGATACCTGGGCTGTTCCAATTTCTAAAAATTTCTTTGTAAATGGACATTTTGAACATCAATAAACCACAATGCTGCTTAGTGTAGTAAATTTAGGGAGCTTTGCTGTTTTGAGGCAGAAACCATATTAAAATTCCAATTTATCCCAAGAGACTAGAACAGAGCCCAACACACACTAAGACTTATAAATATTTGCCTAGTTTAAAATTAGAATAAATTCAAGATAGCAAACAACATTGAATGCAGTTCTTGAAAAGCACAGGCATCTCATGGGGCATAAAGCTTATAGTAGTGTTTCTCAGTTTTATATTATTTTATATATCCATATGAAGTGAAGTAATGTTAATATCCAGGTAACATTCATTCTTCCTTTCTCTAGAAAATGAAGTCAGTCCAAAAGACCCCACACATTTAAAATTATGGTCTCTATATAAATGATTGAAATTAATTCTATCATTGTTAGGTATCTTAAATGAGTCAATGAATAATACATATCTGTGTCAAATGTACAACATAATGAAACACTACCTAGCCATGTGCAATCCTCAAAATGGCTATCATGTTTGAATTCAGAGATATAGTCTCAGTGTCAATCCATATCCTGAAGGTCTTCTTCTGTTTTGCAGACTTTTTACTTTACAAAGCATGCATCCTTTATTTGTGGCCTAGTCCCTTCTGGTAACATTTCCCAAGTTCAAGAGATTAAGTCTTAACCTCCTTGCTTCTCAGGTGCATATTTTTGTTCTTTTGAAATACCATGATACTTTCAATATTCTTCACCAGCCCCATAATTAAAAATCATCAATTTCCCCCGATGTTCATTAGTAAATGCCCGATTTTCAAATGCATAGAAGGTGCATGGATTGGGTCAGGCACATTTCACTTCCCAAAGCAGCCTTCTTGTTTCTTGAGTCTTTAAAGAAGTATTAAATGGAAAGATTAAACAATATAAGGTGTATTTTGTTCTTTTGACAGCTCCTTCCATTAGCATTGGTTACAGATCCAAGCAAAAGGAGATCTTTTCAACTTCAACATTTCTGTTTATCATGATGTTACCTATGAGTCTAATGAAAATGAGTCTAATTGTGAAGAGTTTGGTCCTCTTCATATTAAATCATAATTGTATGATGAAGCTGGAGTCCTTGATGTTCATAGGCAAGTGCTTAAAATCCTCCTCACTTTCTACAAGGGAGGTTCTGTCATCTGCACATCTCAGGATGCTAACGAGCTTTCTTCCAATCCTGATTCCACACCCTTCATGTAAGCCGGCACCTCAGACTATTTGTTCCATGTACAAATTGAATGTGTATGATGAGAGAATACAACCTTGTCACACACACGTCATGTTTAATCATGCAGTGTGCCCTTGTTCTATGTTCATAACTGCCTCTTGACCCATATGCAGTTTCCGCATGCCTACAGTAAGTGCTCTGAAATTGTCATTCTTTGTTAGCTATCCACAGCTTGTTATGATTAACTCAGTCTGAATGCCTTTACATAATCAATAAAATGCCAGAGAACATCTTTCTTACATTCTCAATGTTTATTCAACATCCAACAAAGTGAATAGAAATTTAAAATATTCATTTCAAATATGAAGGACTACCCTGAATGGATTCAAGAACAAAAGTGTCTTGTAGATTTTCCTTTATAGCTCTCTTTCCTCACCACCCCACACTTTCACATATGGAACCAAAATTATTATTCCTTACACAAAGTTATTCAGATACAATATATTTTCAATTTGAAAAACACCTGTATCTGTTATTAAAGCCATTCTTCATAATATAAAGTGAAAAAATATTAGTTATGAGCAACTATTGTTCTCTGGTCAATTCTGACCCTTAGGACAGTCTTTTTGGTATGTAATATTTACAAAGGCAAAATCATTTGTATTGTACTGATAATAAATGTAATGATACTGAATCAGAGATATCTTTTCTCTCATCTATAAAATTAACTTTTGAAAGGTGAGCTATATGTTTCCCTATGAAAACTAAAAGGGGAAAATAACTTCATTTTGTTTCTGGAATTAAAATCTTTTCTTCAAATTAAAGCAAACCATCTAATTCACTCTGTATAATATCCAAAGCTATTGAAGTGCAATCCTATCCTAAATATAAAGAGATGGAATTTTATCTTTCTCTCTTCCTCTTCTCTAGTGTTCTAGATAATTTGCTGTCTGGACCGAAAGGAAGACAGATAATGAAAGGTAAGAATTATTTAATTGCTATTTGGTAAATATAAAAATATATCTAACGGTTAATATACCATGGACTCACAATTCTGATAGCTAATGAGAAACAGTGAAATATATCATTGTCATTAAACTGGATAAGTTCATGTGCCTAGAAATATGTTATGTCTCACAAAATTGCACCCAAAATTACAAACCCAGAAATTCATGTCACAAAACTGAGAAAAAAATTAATAATTACTTTAGAAGATTTTATAAATTGATTTCATCATTTGTATTTGAAAATAAATATTGCTTTTGGCAAGATTTATGATTTTATTCTATCTGAGGCAACATGGCACATCCATAGGTTAGAATTTGAATACATTAAATTTTTTTGCCAGAGTAAGATGTAATTTAATAAAGCATATAGGACGTGGATGTAGCCAGATCTTGTTTGTCTGGCAACCAATAATACACTGCTCTTGGAACAACTGTCTTCTGCTTCCTCAGACACTTTTTGCTTTCTGGCTTAGGTCCTTGGATATCTAGGGTACAGTCCAGATATCTAGGGTTCACCCAGTGGAGTTCTCCAATTGGGGTCTCACTGATCCAGACTCTGGAGCATGACATGCACCCCAGAGATACAGGATACAGTGTCTCAGTGTTTTAAAACCACCAAGCCTGGATAAACAGGATACCCCCAGATTCCCTAGGTCACTTCTGTGCCCTCACTGCATGTCACTAAAGTCCCTCCCCACCTAATGTTCCCAAGAGCCTCCTTAGTCTCCCCAAGCTAGAAATGATCCCCTCCCCTCCCCTCAACAGAATTGTGCCTATGCTCCTTCAAGCTTGTCCTTCCCTCTCCCCTTCTCCTATGCCACACCTCCCATGGATCATGTTCCTGATGTCATCTGACAACTCATCTGATATTCAGTCATTACTACATCAGATCTATTCTTGAGGTGGTGTCTAAATTCAGGTGGGATATATTCGAGGTCAACATGGACTTCGTTACACTTTTAAAAAATTTCCTCAACTTGAACTTGCAGAAGAGCTACTCAGATTCTGTTTTAGACAACCCATCAGCCTTGCCTTGGCTGATGATCTTGAATGCCGTTATCTCTTCCCACAGATGTGGTCGATACAATTATACTTTTATCCCAGGTCCCCCCCCCAAACACACACACACTTTATCACCTCTTCATTCATTCCCAGGTTCTCATGTGGCTGCACCAATGTGTTCCAAACTGTGAGCCTCGTTCAGATGATAGGGTGTGACATCAGTTAAGGAGATGTCTCCTGGGCAGTCAGGATCTCAACAGCCAGGTTCATGCCCAGTGTGGGCCGGACACAGGCAGACAAGGAGAGACAGAGCTGGAGGTTGCAGGAGAGCCAGAGAGAGTTGAATTCAGTATTTTACTGATAAATGATTTCAATATAGTATAGCAGTTGGGTTATAGGTGATTAGAGAAAATACACATTTACTGTATTTAGTGTTAAGCTGAATTATATAATTCATAGAACAAATATAGCTTAAATCATTGCAAATATTATAAACAGATAGTCAAATCATCTTTTATCTACCTTGAAAACAATAATGTGATCCATTTTTATTATTTGCATGAATTCCTGTGTATTATGAATCAAACAAGGAGCATAGAAATGGGCTGAGCCCCAGTGGCATAGTGGTTGTGCGTGGGACTGCAGCCCACTGGAAAGGAGGTTCAATTCCAGCTCCATGGAGCAAAGGCTGGGCCTCCTACTCCCACCACCAGAGGGCAGTGATGCCCCCACCCCAAAAAAAGAAACACAGAAATGTATGTAAGCAAACTATATCTAAATTCAAGAAGATCATGAATTCTCGCCTTTCACTTGAAAGGCCATTACTATTATTTAAATCAATTTATTGGAGACTCTTACAGCTCTTATCACAACCCATACATCCATCCATTGTGTCGAGCACATTTGTAAATATGTTGCCATCATCATTTTCAAAATAATGTATTTTTGAATCCTTTATATAAGTTCCTCATTTTTCTTTCCATACCTCCCAACCCTCTCTCCCTCAAGAACTAAATAATTATACTTTTTAATTTTTATATCTTACACCATCCACTATCTTCCATCACTCACTTATTTTTGTATGTGCCCCCTCAAAGGAACACAGTATATGACTATCTTTGTGATAGGTTCCCCCATTCCTACACCACCATTCCCTTCCCCTCCTGGTATCATTTCCTTCATTATTGGTGCCAAGGGTTTTACTTTCCTGAATTCCCTGTATTGTGAGTGTTTATCTGTACCAGTGCACTTGTTCTCATCTAGCCAGATTTGTACAGTAGAATTGAGGTCATGATAGTGGATGGGGGTGGGGGGCATTAAAGAAGTGAAGGAAATTTATGTGTTTTGCAAGTGATCTTCTCCGTGTTTCACTTTTATAAGGGAATATCCAATCGTCTACACATGGGTTTTGGGTCTGAAATCTCTCCCACTTTCACATCCATAGCATTTTTTTTTGTTTTGCTTCTTAGATGTCTGATACTTGATCCAATCAACATCTCATGGTCATAAAGCCTGACATGCTTCTTCTTTGTGGACTTAGTTGCTTCTCAACTAGATGCTCGCTTGTTTGCTTTCAAGCATTTGAGACCCCAAACACTATCCTTTTTTGAAAGTCAGGCAACATCAGCTTTCTTCACCACATTTGCTTATGCACACAGCTTGCAATCAGCAACCACAGCGGCAAGGTGAGCATCACATAAAGGAAAGTCATTGCAATTTATAAAAACAAGCTGTTCTTGTTTTTTCTTGAAAGAACCATCCATAATTTGATTATTAAATAACATTTTGTTTTTATCTGCACAATACTCAACCAACTGATTCCACAGATTCCCCATTTCTTGTATTTGAGCTAATGATGATGTCGTACACAGATACTGTCTGTGGAAAATCGAGTCAAGTATCTAGGTATACTAATCAATGAGTAAAGAAAGCACATTAAAAAGGCCATGTTTTATGCTCCCAGATTATGAACGGCTATGGAGAAAGACCTGATGATCTTTTAAATGACAGACTTACTCCCTTGCTTTGAGCAAGTTAAAAGGAAGGTAATCAATCTCTAAAGAAGAGGATTATCTCTAGAGTAGCAGAGGACCATGAGATGATGGGACACTGCCTCACACAGCAGACACAAATGCAGAGTATGATGGTGTCTGTAAAAGTACTACCAGACTGGCAGTATTTTATTTATATATATGTAACTTTACCATGAGTCTGAGTTTACTGTTGGACAGTTAATAAGAGTATCTAATTGCCATTTACTCCCACAATATTATCTCTACCAATTTATTACTTCCTTTTTATTTACTTTTCCCTCATTGATCATTCAATCCTAACAAAAGTAACTTTTATAATAATCATTCATCTTCTATGTAAACTGTATTTGACTCTGAAAACTTAAAGATCATATGCTTCTTTACAAATCATAAATAATTTTACTTCATTTCAGCCATTATTTTACATTTATTATGCTAAATTGTTTAATTTCTCATGAGTTTTCCCATGAATTTTCCAACAATATAAGCTACAGCATCTAGATATTTTAATTGGAGCAAACATCAGTAAATACTTCTAGTTGGATTTAACATTTCATCTGCACAGCATAAGCAGCAATTTCTGCTTTATATATGTGAGTGTCACATCATTTTAACCACATAAAAATCCGGAAAGAAATATATTGCCTATGGAGACCTGAAATTATCCAAGATTCAGATGTTTGCCTTAAGTCTATAATGTTCCAATGAAACATCTATTTAGCAAAATATAGCAGGGACATTGTTTTCAGCACACACAAACATATATGAACACATATATGTGTATATACACATTTAAATATATACACACATATAGGTTCTAAATGATATGGGAAATTTAGGATGATAATTTTACAGACCCCAAAATATACAGGTCTATCCTTGACAATCATCCATACCTGGGATGAAAATGTCTCCTTGTAGCAATGTTTGAGATGGTTTCAGGACATTTATTTTATCACAATCTCAACACAAGGTAGATGAATAACCCTCAGAAGGCTCATTAATAATGGCAGAAATGGCCACAAATTTATCTGACATTCATTTTCACATCAGTAGCCCATGTGGATATATATATGTACTATACAAACATGAAGGGTTTAGACCAATTCAAAAAGGCTGAGATTAAAATAATTTGCTATAGCTTTTCATTAGATTTTGAAGGAGACTACAAAATGCTTATATTTTAAAGTCTGTGGTGAAATAAAGGGAGTGAGGGAGCAAGCAGAGACTTTTTCATGAGGCAACTACTTCTTTTATTCTCCAGTGTAAACCTAATGAGAGAATTGCTTTCTCTGCAATACAGTGAACTGAAGGTCATCATCAATTCTGTTTACACCCGTTGCAAGTGACTCCACTGCTTGTAAATAATTCATGATACTATGTTATAAAAAACATTTTATGTAAAAGAAAACCATGCCTGGGTTTACTAAGTGCTTCTTTAATCTTCAAAAATATATCAACTAAAATAGGTTCCACCTTTGTACATAGCTTTAGTCTAGTCTCTTAAGAATTGCTTTCTGAATATTTATTCTGAAGAACATAAGGGTCCTTACTGTTGGAATATAGGATAACTTGTTGCATAAAGGTAAATTGATATGTATTCTGGCTTATTATTTTAAGATCCCTCAAGAAGAAACTTTGTATTACACAGGAAATATATTTTAAGAATAACTGAAATACTCTGTGGGGTTAGGGAAAGAAATTGATTACTGGGTATGTTTTATAAAATAAAACTTTAGGTCAAAACAAATCTCATGCTATCCAAAAAGTCCCTCACTCAACCCCAATTTCAAAGCAAGCAGAAGATGAACTTGAGGAAAATCACTTTCTTGGATTTCCCCATTCTTTTACTAATGAAATTTTCAAAGCTATTTCTAAAATAGACACATTAAATGCTTTTAAATAAATATGTCACTTTATTATCCATTTATAAAGAATTAAAGAAACTTTATCTTTTCCTTTATTAATCTGAATGCTCTCTAAAAGAATGTTCTAATACTTACTGTATAAAATATTTTTCTATGTAACATCAAGATGTAGTTACTCAAAATGACCCTTGTAGCAATAGTTATGTATTATAAATTGTAGCTTTTACACCAGCAGTTATAAATCCCATTTTGAATTTTGTTTGGTTTATGAGACAGGATTATGGTGGGATATACATTTTAGTACCCAGGTTCCTAGCGAGTGTAAGTAAGATTTTTTGTTTCTCTGGCATATAATTTTCACAATAAAAAAAAAAACACATTTCCATCAAAGTCACCTTTGTGACTCCTTCTTTCCTACCGACAATGCACAGAAGCCTAGGGGTGGAGTGTAGTCTGTCAATCAGTTCGCAGCTTGATGACCTCATTTGGAAACTTGAAGGAGATAATTAAGCCACTAGAGGGCAGACACACTCAGCTACACATTCCTTCTATGAGACGCATGGAGCCTAGCTGACGACAGCCAGTCTTGGAGCTGGAGGATGCATGTGGTGATCCAGGCCAGTGTTGAGGTGCTTTCACCGTCACTGGTTCCACAAGACATTCCATTCACTGGCTTGAACTCCATTTTTTAGCATGGAGTTGTGGCCTGACATTTAACCTGATTCTCCAGCCATGTGCATGAAAAAGGTCTTCTCAACAAATATCTAAAACTCATATTCAGGAATGTGTATCCTCCACAACCGCATATGCTATGTCCTTAATGGAACCACATGTGCTATGACCTTAATGGCTCATAAATTCTGTGACTTCTTGCAATACAGTTCAGAAATCAGGACTTGAGGAAAAATCCTAAAGGGATGACTGGTGGTTGATATCTGAGATAATATAGTCTTACATTTGGAGCCTCTTCAAATTCTACTTCATTGGAACTAGTCCTGTAGTAATATTTTAAAAGAAAATATTTATGTAGGCATTCATATCAGTAGTTTACCCCAGGTAACCAGCATATTAATGTACAGGATTAATCAAGGTGTAGAAAAATGATATTTAAAGAAATAACTGACATTTAGCAGCAAATCAAATACTTATTGATTTATAATATGAAGAGAAGTTCAAATCCATGGCAGCTTTGTGGGAGATGGTTAAGGACTCACTCTTTCCTGCCCAATATTAAGCCAAAGGCTTTTTTCCCCTTCAAAATGAAAGTTATTATATGAAGAAAACATAGGGCTTTAAAAATCTTAAGGTGTTAGCTGTGATTTAACTAAAGGAGGAAGCAAAAATCTGGAAGCAGAATCTATATCCCACTGACACTTTGGGTCTCAGTGTAGTTAAATTGACTATGTAAGAAGAGATGATGATGAAGAAGCTCCATATCACCAACTAAAAAGAAGATCAGGGATTAGCTGTGGAACTGACAATCAATTGATCATATGCAAATTCAGATTCAAGTTGGAAATATTGAAACAAGTCCATGGGAACCAAAAGCTAACGTGGGTCTATTTTATCAGAGTTATCCCACACTAGAATATTTCTAGTAAAAGGTAGGACACCTTTACACTAATGAGTGATCTTACAAACTAGAAGATGCCATCAAGAACATCAAACATGAAGAAAGTCAAATGCCTTTTGAAATGCAGAAAAGATTCTTGCATTGTTGATCAGCAGACAAACATGATCAAAGCCTTAGATGTTACATTAAGCTATATATTATTCTGGAAAACCTGTGATAGACATTGTCAGTGATTATTATGGTGAATTTCACTGACAATTGACCACCTATGTTGGTGTAAATAGCACCCAATCAAGAGAGGATTAATTCTGTAAAAGTGAGTAATTCAGACTCTATGATAAGGAGTTAGCCTACCTGGGGCCAATATGCCTTTCTCCACAGGAACATAGAAAACTAATACCAGGGGCCAATCAGAGACTATATTAAGAGAAAATATTTATGTCCCAGCGGGGTGATTGATGCAATTTTCTACCAAAACTTAACAGAGAGTTTTTGGAAGGGAGCCGAAGTGGTTAAAACAACAACAAACAAACAAAGAAACATAGATCTAGAAATGGGGTTTGTGCTCACACTGAACTCAAGCTCCAAACTAAGAACAATGAGTTTTTGTATCACAACCCCACTTGATACTTGTCCTTAGGAATGGAAGACAAAAATATTCATACTAGAGCAAAAAGTAAAGAAGAAGTTAGATGTGCCCAGCTATCAGATAAAGTAGCACCTGGAGTCTTAAAGACTTGTCTCCAAAAAGTAGTCACCTAAATGAGATGTCAACTAAGTCCACATGGAAATACTACACCTCTGACAGTCATCGAAGCATTCAAAATTATAAAATATGAAATCAAAGGAAAGATTAGTAGCAGAGTCTAAATTGTTAGTATCCACTTTGCAGAGGCTACAGATGATAGTGGGAGCCCAAAATATATTTGTAATAAATATATGAGAAATAAGCCTCTGGTGATCTCCCTCTATTCATAATAGGTGCATGAGAGAAAGGTGGTTACTAAATAGAAGAGATGAGTATGAAGAGATGATTCATTTGAAAGATCAAATGAATAGACTTGAATTTAACAATCAAAATTTAATCACTAGATCCCCCCTTTGTAACACACTGAACTTGATCTGGTTTTCAGCATTTTCTACTTATTTGTTTTGTTTTTATTTATTCATATTAAGAATATGAATCATATTCATATCTCAGACTGTTTTGTCATTTAAGTTCAGTCACCTATTGAAGTTCTGTTATATGTTTTTTTCTGTGTCTTTAGTATATGAATCCCAGGATTAATAAAACTAGGGGAACAGCAAATAAAATAAAAGTTTGGGGAAAGGGGGCAGTACAGTGTTGTGTGTGTGGGGTGGAGAGGTTCAGTGTAAAGGGAGATGATGTCAAGGAAGAAAAAGAATGTTTGAAACCAACTCTGATAGCAATCGTATGATACTATGGGATGCAATATAATATATGCATTAACTCCAAATTAATAAAGCACAAATATAAAAGAGAAACACAAAAATAAAATACAGTAACAAAAAGAACAATGTGAACATAGGAAGAGAATTAAACTTGCTCTTAATTATAGAGCAGACAATGCAGTTGCCATACTTGTTGAAATAAAATAACTGAAAAATAATTTTCAAGGGCAACTCCAGAAAACAACGTAATAATAATGTATTATAATGAAATATGCAAAGACCTGGAGTAAGAATGCAAGCAAGGAAGAATATGCTAAGCTTATCATAAAGTGAAAGAATTGAAGAAAAAGTACAAACCCCAACTTACAATATTGAAGGATTCCATGAGCAAAATGTTGAATGTATCAGGAATCATCAAAAGAATATAAAAGGAGAGAGAGACAAAGCTCCACTTGCAACCATTTTAAGAGTTAAGATATGATCAAAGCACAATAGTTTTAAGTGAAGGAATCTGTGCTGCAATGAAGGCATTAAAGAAATACAGGATGGTTGTGTGTGGAACTGTGGCCCATTGGGGTGGAGGTTCAATTCCAGCTCCACAGGAGCAAAGGTTGGGCCTCCTACTCCCACCACCAGAGGGCAGTGATGCCTAAAAAAAAAAAAAGAAATACAGGAGGCCAGGAATCGATAGAATGTCAATTGAAATACTTCAACAAACTCTTGCAGACCTGAAGGAAAAGCATCACTTATCTATGCCAAGACATTTAAAGACAGCTACTCACCCACAAACTAGAAGAGATCCATAACCATACCTGTTCCAAAGAAAGATATCTGGAACTATTTATAGGGTTTTTGTTTTGTTTTATTTTGTTTCATGCATATCTATATAAGACAGGCAGGATAAACAATCCTTTGGAGAAAACAATGGGGCATGCAGTTACAGAGGTTGAGGTTGGAGAGGGAAAGGAATGAGGATCCAAGAAACCCAAGGTCAAGGGAACAACAAGCGATCTAAAATTGATGGTGAGGAGGGTATAAAATGGCTAGTGGGGTTGGATCAAATACAATGTACCTGAGAGGAATTACTGAAAGACGAATGAAGGTTGAATTTGATAGTGGATAAGAGGAAAGTAAAAGGATAGAGAGAAAAGAACTAGGAGGCCAAGCACATTTATAGAGGCATAAATACAGACACATTCATATGCAAACATATTTTATGTAATATTGAAACATATTTCTATGTATATATTTATGTTAAGTATTAAGGTAGCAGACAAACATTGGGCCTCAATTTAAGTCCTCCCTCTATACAAGAACAATTTGTTCTAGTAACCTGGCAATCTGTGATACTCATCTTCCTGACATTATCACTAAAGACAAAATGGGTGCATAAGAAATTTGCTGAAGAAGGGCTGATGATGAAGGGCTATTAAAAGGATAGCAACTGGAGTCTTAAAAGCTTTAAGATAAACATGTGGCAAGATAGCTGGAAATTAACAAAGCCCACAAAGAAGAAACATACAAGCCTGTGTGATCATGGGGTGTCCACAAGGTCAGGTATTAGGCATCAGAAGATCCAAAACAAAACGACCATATCAATGCAAATGAGAGGAGTAGAAAGGTCATCTGTAGACAATCAGATATTCCCTCACAGAAGATTCACAAGGAAGGGAAGTCTCAGGCTGGATCCAGTATAGCACTGACAAAGCAGATACAAGCACATGATACCCAGAATGCAGAAAAGATAAATGTCACAGGAACAATAAAGTGAGTAGCAATACCATGAGTGTGGGGGAATGTGGCGAGAGAAAGGGAGAACTGATCACAAGATCGACATGTAAATACACCACCAAAATGGTGAAAAACAACAAAAACATGGGTTAAAGGAGACAACTGATGGTTAAAGATAGCAAAATAATATTAATTTATAATTTAAAAAGGGTTCATGTGCACAGGGGAGGAGGAAAAAAGGAGGAGTTGATACCAAGAGCTCAAGTTGAAGGAAAATGTTTTGGAAAGGGTGATGGCAACATAGGTACAAACGTGCTTAGCAAAATGAATGTATGGATTGTGTAGGGCTGTAAGATCCACAGATAAAATTATTTAAAATAATAATAATGAAAGAAAAATGACCCAAGAGTGCAGAGATGATCAAATACAGCCATTATCATCACATTCAGGAGATAGTTTCCTAGCTATTTAAACAAAGGATGCATCAGTACATTGATTGGGATCTGCCATAAATTCAAACCAGAGGCAGAGGAGGATATGGCATGGAATATATCATTGTTGATATTGAAGGAAAGGAAGCATGAGGAGATATTTACAGGTGCTCTATTACTATCCAATGGCATTCAACTGTGGAAATTATAATAAACTGCAGATAACATTAATAAATGGGAATTCAGAATACTTCATTGTGGTCATTTGGAATCTTTACATATAGTTGAAGAAGCAGTCTTTTGAACAGAACTGGCAAATACTGAGTGATATAAAATTAGGAGGATATAGTCAAGTCTGTAGACTTTCACCATATTTTTTAATCTGCTTGATAAGCATATATTCACAGAAGTCTGTACTCTATGAAGGAGCTCTTATTAACAACCAAATGACAGATCCTAGAAGTGAGGATTTGAAGCACTTGTTTATGAAAATCAAAGACCCATTGGATTTAGTATGAATGTCAACTCAATGGAAATAAATTCTCACAACTGGACCAATAAACAGCATCCTGACAAATGAAGAAAGACTGAAGTTGTCAAGAATCTCACTATATACTATAAATAAATCGATTGTAAATCATATCACTCTTCTTATTGTGGTTTGCCTCACATAATCAATTAAACACCCTAGGAGCAATGAGTGTGGTTGCCTAATGGGGAAAAGAAAATATTATGGGTCAAAGTATCATAAAAATAATAACCCTACAAATAAACAATGTACTGTAGTTTTCAGTCTATACTAGAACCTATCATCCCACTATCATGTGAAGCTTTATTAAAATTGCTCATTCTAGAAGTGTGTGTTTCTGTTTGACAGATTTTTGAGTCTAGGCTGGTTTACAAATACCATAAACTTACATGTTTTGAATTAGTTTTAGAATTAATTCTCAAATTTGGTTAGATTTAAAGAATGACCCCATTTTTAGTTATGAGTACACTGTCCTAGCATGCTGTGGATGTGTGTGTGTAAGTATATACTATACTATTCTCTAACATAATATATTATAATATAAATGCTATATAGACATAGAAATAAGAATATAGATGTATAGAAATTTTAAAAATCTAATATAGTAACTTAATGTCATTGATATTTACTTGTCAGCATGTACCTACTTAATTTAAATATTGGGAAATAGTTTATGTACATGTAATATCCTCTTGTAGTTACTTTTAGGTGCTATTAAGAAAATCAAATAGTTGCTTACATATGTGTCATTTCACATTTCTTTGACTTCTCAAAAGAGATCTCTCAATCAGTCAGATTTCATCCCTCCCCCCTATTATTCCTATGCTTTCCTTACATGTTTTATATGTACTAGTGTGCTAGGAGCTTACATATGTTGTTCAATCATTAACTCTTGTGCATTCTTCTCTTTAGATTTTTCTTATGTGTTATCATTTATTGACATCTCCTTCCCTTCATGTAGAAGAGTTAATATTCAGGCACATAAGTTTTTATTTCAAATTAAAGGTGATTTTTTTCACTTGTCTTCCCATCATTTCTGATTTCTACTGTCCTCATATATTCCCACTTTGAACCCCCTTGTGAGAACAACAAAATTTTTCTATTTACTTCTTCTCTTAATAATCATTAGACTAACTGTTTGAGATGAATGATGCAGCGGGTGTTTCGGTTTCCATACACCACCTAAATAGGACATTCTTGTATTTTTTAGTAAAAATATGTGAATATCCTAGAACTTTATTTTTTGGTTTGTTTGATGAAATCCCATGTTGAGTCACTTGAAATGAGTACCTTATAAAGTAAGCACATGAGAGAAAAATTTGAAATAGATTTTTAAAGATATAAATAAATTTGAAATATTTTAAAACTTTTCATGTCTTATGCATTCTTAACTTCCAGATAGAGAAAACTTATTCTATAAGTCTCTTATTTTATATACTTGATGTACATGTACATATTTAATAATAATAACTATAAACATTAATAGTTCATTAAGAATGCTAAACCATAATCTATTTACTATGTAAAGAATGCATTCTGATATCTAGTAAGATAACAGTAACACTTCAAAAGATAAATAATAAAGCTTATGATTTGTGACTTTAAATTGTAGAAATGAAAAATTTTTAATGTATTTCTTTACTCGGCCAAAAACCAAAACCAACCACATTACTTTTATGGAGACTTCAACACATGGTGATGCTCTGAGTTACAAATGGATATTGAATGCCTGAAGGTTTTCCTTGCTGCAATCTTCAAGACTCCTTATCACCAAGACTTTTCTTCCTGCACCTTCGGGCTCATAATTGATCACAAATAGTTGTGCCACTAAGCAAATTTCATCAGTGTTTTACTTTCATATTTTTGCTACAAATTATAAATTTTATTTTTATTATGTTAGCTAAGGCGCTGCATTTAGTGCCATGCAATTCCGTTTACCATAATGTTCAAGAATTGGGCTGTGATCTCCAATGTCAGCAGATTACGACCTGCAGGCGCTCAGAGGAAGAAAGCTGGATCTTTGCACTTCAGGAAAACGTTTGTCTCTGAAGCTCTCAGGAGCAGCGCCACCCTTTCCCATAGCATCTCTCTGCGCGGGCGTTGACTCCATGCCAATGTGTGTTTTCTGGGTGGTTTGTTTGATACTTCTACAAATGCAACTCAGAAAAGTCTTCAAGGAGAGCAGCTGATAATTACCCACTAATGCAATCCACGTTTTCACGTGTTGGGATCTCTCAGCTTTATTTCTAAGAATATATGCAAGGTAAATACTTTTCTAGCAAAAAACTTAGTATGTTCAAAGCAAATCAACCCTGTTGTTTACTACTGAAACAAGTTACAATTATTTCCAATATTTTTTAGTTCTAAAGTAGCCACTACTTTTTGATCATTTATAAGTCAGACAATATTTTAAAAGCACATATGCCTTCCATGATTATGATTGTTGTTTTAGTTAGCATTTCCTTATTTGGGGGAAACAGAATTGAAATAAATATTCATGATCACATGGACAGTAAATGTCAGTCATTATTTGAAGTCTGACAGTCAATTGATTTTCTCATTCCCTCGCTGAACTGCTTTCATTATATCTCAAAATAAGTAAATCAATATACATTTACATTATTTTAATGTGATTCCATAAATACTGTATGTAATCAGGTATAAGCTGAGTATTTCAGGACATTTTTAATGCGGTTTTTATGGCAAAATTAGCTGCCTTGGCTGATATTTGTATTGACTTATAGTCTAGTATATGCAGTATATTCATACCACCACTCTTCTAGTGAGATAAAATACTAACTACATATAGTTATAAAATATTCATGAAATTAATGTAATTAATATCATATAAACACAACTATAGAAAGTGGTAGGCATATGTTAACATTTTGTTGTACCAAATTGTCTCACACACTTGGCACATTTTCCAGGCTCAAGAATTCCTTTGGGGCATGTGAAATAGGAATAAAGCAATTCTTTTTGCAACTAGGTCCTGAAAGAAAACCTTGTGGAAGGTGAAAAGGAGAGGCTTGAAAGACCTTCAAAGAGATAAATTGGCCTGATGTCTGCAAGAATGGATTCATGTTCTACAACAATGGATTCATGTACTACAAAAATAGTAAGATGACAGAGAACCTAGAAGTGTTCTCTTCTTATTTATATAGAGCCAGAATAAGTGAGGACTAACAACACAATTCCCTCTTTTCTTTCATTTTCAATATATCATATCTGAGATTAGTTAAGCAATTTATTGTATGTGCTGTCTGTTGCCTTTTGGTAATGGGGAGGGGAGCTCATTGGAATTGTTACTACTACCTTTCTCCTTTTCATGTGCTTTACCATCTATGATCTCCTTTTCCAGGGAGTGGTGTCCTCTTATAACATGCCCGAAGTATGTAAAACAAGGTCTCAGCACCTTTGCCTCTACAGAGGTATTCTTTCCAAGATAGACTTTTTGTTCTTTTAGGAAGACCAAAGCAGCTGTTTTTACTTAGGATAGATATTTCCTCAGGATAAGTGATGGGAGTGGTGATACTGGGAGGGTGGAGGAAGGGTGGATTAGAAAGGGGGAACTAATTTCAGGGATCTACATATAACCTCCTCTCTGGGGCAAGGCCAATAGGGAAGTGAGTGAAGGGATACATTGGACAGTATATGATATAAAATAGCAACCTGTAAATTATTAAAGGTTCATAGGGGGTAGGAAGGAAATGAAATAGGGGGACCTGGAACTGAGGGCCTAAGTGGAGGGAGGATATTTTGAGTATGATGATGACAACAAGTGTACAAATGAGATCTGCAAACAATTGATGTATGTATGGATCGCGAGGGGAGGTATGTGAGTATCCAATAACATTATTCATTAAAAAAAGGGGGGAAGGGAATAGCTTTTTTTTTTTAAGAGGAGCTTATACCAAGGGCTCAAGTGGAAAAGGTTTGGAAATGTATGTGGCAACATGTGTGCAAATGTGCTTGATACAGATGATGTACTGAATGCTATAATAGCTGTAAGAGCCCCCAATAAAATGATTTTTTTAAAAAAATCACTTTATTGAGGGCTCATATAGCTTTTTTCACAGTCCACATATATGTCCCTTGTATATCAAGGACATTTGTACAGCTGTTGCCCTCATCATTCTCGGAATATTTGCTTTCTACTTGAGCCATTGGTCTCATCTCCTCATTTTTTTCTCTCCCTCCCCATGCCTCTCTCCTTCATGAGTCCTCGATTATTTAAATTATTCTTATTTTGTCATGGTTTACACTGTCTGTTGTCTCCTTTCACCCACTTTTCTGTTGCTTGTCCCCCAGGGAAGAAGTTATATATAGAATCTTGTCATCGGTTCCCCCTTTCTACCTCACCTTTCCTCCAGTCTCCTAGTATTGCCAATCTCACCATGGGTCCTAAGGAATCAGTCATCTGTTTTGGATTCCTGTGCTTCTAGTTTCTGTCTGGACAGTGTGCATACTCTGGTCTATCTGGATTTGTAAGGTAGAATTGAAATTATGATTTCAATATTCTTCTCCAACGTAATAGCTCAAATGTGTCAATTCATCAGCAATCATTATTTAAAATGTAGATTTCTCAAGTATGTGAGGCAATTGGAAATACTATCTCTTGGGCCAGGTACATCTTAATCTTGAAAGCAGCATTCTTGATTTTCAACACTTTAAGGAATCGTGCCCAGCAGACTAACCCAATTCAAGGAGTCCTTTGATCTTCTGATTGCTCCTTGCATGAGCATTGACTGTGATTCTAGCTAAGGAAGATGTTCTGTGCATTCAACCCTTACATTCAGGTGAAATATACTTCAATTCCTACTTTAGCTTTCATAGATTCATTTTAATTCTCTTTTATTTTATTCTGAAGTTGTGTATGAGTAATTGATGATATGTTACACAGTTGACTATTTTTAGCTAACAATATAGAAAATAGTGTGTCTTATATAATTCTATGGTGCTATCATCAATTTCATTTCTATAAGCAAGGCCATAATCTGAAAAAGATATTTCTTAACAAATATTTGATAACTTAATTCCATAAAGTTGTATAAATATCCATTTATAATTTTTACCATGAAATAAATATTATAAAACATGTTATTTAAGAATTCATAAATTATAACTATATAATTATAGTTATATATAGTTATATTATATATAACTATATAATTATAACTATATAACTATATAAATATAAATTATAACTATATAATTAGTATAACTAATTATAGGCATATTTTCATTGAAAACATATGTTAAAAATAGTAACATTCAGATTATTATGCAGCTGATATATTTCCAAAGAGAAAAAGAAGCCTTCTGCTTGATACTTAATTGAATGGATATTATTTGAAGTCATATATAAACATGTGCATATACATGTTAAATGTATGTGTCTGTATGTATACAGAAATATGAACACATGTGAGCTATATAGATGCATATTTATTGACATGCAATTTTGATATGCATTTACATATGTACACCAAGTATTTTAAAATAATTTAGGATGAGACTATATTTTTGAAAAAGTATTTTATTTTGTTTGTCTTAAGAGAACGTGCACCACTCTATAGCAAGAAAATTTTAAAAATATTTTGAACATGTTAATTACTGTGAGTAACAATTACTTGGAAAGACAAGTAAAATTGAAATACTTCACTATGAATATATTTTATCTCCATTCCTATGAAATTGTAGGTTTCTGACTGTATTGGAATTACTAGGAGTGTGTGCTGCTTTCTTTTTACATGATAGTAATGCATTTCATCTGAATACACCCAATCCATTATTCATTTTTCTTTCACACATATTATATCAAAACTACTTTTTGTTCTTTTTCATGTTCCCTATAAGGATCAAATATAGTTTATGTGCTGTTATAAAAAACTAGGAGTTCAACTTAAGATAGATTTACATAGTAAAACACGTTAAGATTACCCATTAGTTTACTCCTGGAAAGAGTAGACTGAAAAAAATTAAATGAATTCTTGTGGGATCTAGAAATAGAAGTTAAAAATAGAATCTAGGAGTGTGAATTTAAAGCTATAGAGAATTCCAAGCATTAGAGGCAATTTAAAAATTCTAATTTGCAACATAGCAGAAAAACTCAATTTATGCATATTAAGTCTTTTAAGTTTGCTTAATATTATGATTTATTTCTAATTATGAGAAAATAAATATTCATAAATAACTGAGCCACTGAGGATGAAAGTTAGGTGTGAGGGAAATGGTCAGGGGAAGGAAAATAAAGAATCAAAGTAACAGAATAATAATAATAACAGTTTTAAATGATTTTTTCTCCAGTCTGTGCATGTATATTTAAAATCAATTTAATTTTCTATAATTTTAAAACATCAAAAGTAATAAGTTAAAAAGCAATTCAAAGACAGGGTTTATACTCATTTATATAGCTGCAATTCTTCACATGCTTAAAGAATGATAAAAAGTATATAAATTAGTCTATACAATAAACAAGATGGCATATTTGCCAGGTATCAGTACTCTATTTGAAAGAAACGATACTATGTATGAGGACAAAAAGGTTATATAATTAACAGTGCTGAGATAATCATTATGAACATTTTTTGAGAGACCACAAAATGAAATCACTAAACAATCTAATTGTCAATTAATTATAATGCAAGGCAGCATAACATATATTAAATTGAATTGTGTTCTATAGAGTTTTAGCAGATTGTAGTTGCTGGGGACCTGGAAGTTTATCATCAATGCCACAACCCAGGCACTTGTGGTTGGATAAATGAAACAGAAGGGGTCAACTGCATCTCTGGTTGTTCTTAGGTGGGACTTAGTTAACTTTCTAATCATATTGATTATACATGATGGAGCAGAACTACCCCATAAAGCTTTTGATGCTGTCTTCCTTACCCAATTAGACCACCAGATCTTCTCTCCCATGGAACCAGTGGGTAAGTTTGAACAGAGGAAACCTTTGGGCTCACAGCTGTGAGATTAGCAATGTGGAATGACCAGCACCTCTCTCTAGATCAGTGGATCTCAAACTTCCTAATGTTACAACCTTTTTATACGGTTTCTCATTTTGTGGTCACCACCCCCTACCATAAAATTATTTGTCATTGCTGCTTTATAGCTGCCATTTTGCATAGATATTAATTAGGCTATCCCTGTGAAAGGATCATTTGACTCCAAAGGAGCCATGGCTTACAGGTTGAGAACCTCTGTTCTAGAAAGATTGTGCTTTGAGCCCATTGATCCCCTAGGGTTAGTTGAGGGATGCAGAATCTATCCTGGTCCTGCCATCTAAAGAATTTCTTCTATGAGCTATAAGGGTTGTCCTAAAGCCATTGCCATTGAGTAGATCCCACTGTGTAGTGACTTATTAGGACAGACTACAATTGTCCCATGAGCTTTCCAGGCTGTGAACCTTTTCCGGGGCAGAGAGTCTCATCTTCTTCTCTTGGAGAGACTGATGGCTTTGAACTGCTGATCTTGGAATGGCCAGTGCAGCACAACTATCTGAATCATGAGAGTTCCCTAAATTTTGGGAGGTGAAGAATTTATGAATGAAGGGATCATTGTATGTCTCCTTGTTGGCATTCTTCTGAAAGTCCCACAGGCAAAAGAGCATGTGCTAGGAGAAAAAGCAAAGCTTACAAGAAGGAAACGGAATCAACAAAGAAGAGTTGGAACTATGAAGAAATATTTGAAGTTTCCCTTACCATGCTGAAGAAGTGGGGGGCCTTGCCATCGAACTTGCCACACGCCTCAATCTAAAACTCAGAATTCCAGAAAGAAAAAGAGACTCTGCTATGGGAATCAAGAGATTAGAGATTAACTCAGCTGTAATGTCACACGATATTTTTTTACTAGTTTTCACAATTAAATAGCTATTGTTTTACATTCGCTTCTTTCATATTTATATACATAAAGCCCTAAGTAGAATTAGCCCTAACTAATTATGTAGGTTATTTTTAACCTATAAAACTTATTGAAATAAGCATAAAAGATTTTTGACAAAATATGACTCAGATTCAAATGCTATCTAGGTTATTAGATATAATTTATGCATAATTATCTTCTCTTGTACTTCAGACAAGTTATTATGTGAGACCACTTTCTGGAAATGGACATGGTGCTTGCTAAAACAAAGAACACTTGGATGCCTGATACTTGGTCCCATCTATACCTCATGATCACCCAGGCTGGGTTTTTCTTCTATGTGAGCTTTGTTTCTTCTCCGCGGAATGGCTGCTTGCTTACCTTCAAGGCTTTAAGGTCCCAGACCTTCTATCTTTTGGTGTGAGGATACTATCAGCTTGCTTCCTCACACTTGCTTATACACCCGTTTTGTCTTCATCAATTGTGTCAGGTACGTGAGCATCATGGAATGCCAGTTTAAGGGAGCAAAGCATCCTTGTGATGAGAGAGTATTTGAGTGGAAGCCCAATGTCCATCCACTACCTTAATACTAAACCCATAAATGTATACACAGATCTATTTCCCCTCCGTGTATAAGTATATTTCCATATGTCCTTGACTGTATTTAGACTTCTTCAGATGTCCTTTTTCTCCTAGTTCTTTCCTCTATTTCCTTTTACTTGCCTCTTGTCCCACTATCATGCTCATGAATGAGGGGGTGTGTGAAGTGGGTACCTGAAGCCCACTCTAGAGGTAGCTGGACATCCCTTAACAGAAAAGTCACTGGGAGGAGATGAGCCAATCAGGGTGTAGCAAGAGTGAAATATACAATTTCCCTCTAGCTCTTTAAGGCTCCCCACTATCATGATCCCAATTCTACCTTACAAATCTGGCTAGACCAGAGGATGTACACTGGTACAATTAGGAACTGGAAACACAGGGATTCCAGGACAGAAGAACCCCTCAGGACCAGTGGTGAGAATGGTGATACAAGGAGGGTGGAGGGAAGGTGGGGTAGATAGGGGGAATCAATCACAAGGATATACATATAATGTCCTCTCTGGGGGATGGACAACAAACAAGTCGGTGAAGGGAGACATGCAACAGTTTAAGACATGGCAAAGTAATAATAATTTATAAATTATCAAAGAATCATGAGGAAAGGGGAGTTGGAGAGTGAGGGGAAATATGAGGAAGTGATGCCAAGGGCTCCAGTAGAAACCAAATGTTTTGAGAATGATGAGGGCAACAGATATACAAATGAGCTTGACAATGGATGTTTGTATGGATTGTGGTAAGAGTTGTAGGAGCCTCCAATAATATAATTTATCAATAAATAAATAGCTACCAAAAAAGGAGAAGACTCTCAAAGAGAGAGATTCCTGCAATGGCAGGAATAAGATCAAACACGAGAAAAAATTGTGAGAATGGTCCAGACCAGCCAGGATTTCCTCTTGTAGAATAAAAGGTTGCTATGAATTAGAACCAAATAAGTGCCACCCAGCAACAACAACATCAGAAGCATCTAAAATAAAATTTAATTTTCAATTTTGCCTCCTAATTAATGAACATAGCCCAAGTAAGGTGCTTGCAAAAATATGAAGATTTCAAAGGAACTTAAGGTGAAAAAGAGAATTTAAATACCAGAAGAAGAATAAAACAGAAATAAATAAGAATTGCAATAGGAAACAAAAGACATATATGGCTTTGAATAATAAAAGCATGGATTTTTTGTGTATAGAATTGCAATGAGGCATTTTTTATTTGTTGTATATAATCTTTTCCTAGTTTTTAGATATTATTATTACTATGATTATTGAAAGTACCATGAACTGCAAAGAACAAAAAAAAATCTGTGTTGGAAGAAATACAGCCAGCGTGCTTCTTAGAATTAAATATGACTAGATTTTGTCTTAGGAAATTTGGACCTGTTATCGGGAAAGATCAGTTTTTGGAAAAGGACATCTTGATGCTAAAAACAACCAAGAGGGGAAGACACTCCCTGCAAGATGGATTGATACAAGGGACTGCAGTAATTGGCTCAAGCAGCAATGCTTCTGACAATGGCTCAGGAGCAGGCAGGGTTCCATTCCCTTGTACCCAAGGTTGCTTTCCCTAAGAACTGCCTCAAGTGCACTTAACAACAATAATAACATTTTCTCATCAAATGAGTCTACAATTACCATCCATTTTTTCTAATATCTCAGAAAAATATAAAAATTGAGACAAATGAATACTATTTATGTGCATTCTCTGAAACACAGTGAGTGAATCATACTTGCATCTGTAGTTGACAGCCTATTTACAAAATTGCATAATTGTGATGAACACTTATATTTTAAAAATATAGTTTCCTACACCATGGATTTACTGTAAAGAATATAATATTTCAAAGACCTCTCATTTATAAACAAACACACAACAAAAATTTAAACTCTTGAAATTGAATATAACATCACACTAAGTATTCATTTTTTATAAATTTTCATTTTTATAAAATAACTTAATCATATTCACCCTTATATATTCATGTTTGGTAGAATTTAGAGAGGCTAAAATCCAAGAATTTATACACAGTTTTTCATAGTTCAGTCATATCAAGCAGAGTCATATGATCACTATCACAATCAGTATCAACTATTTTCCTTCCTTTTTAAACTTCTTGATATCAGCTCCCCTTTACCCCTATCTCGTCTGCCATACCCCATCTGGACTCTTTATTTATTTCTTGTCTTTATAGAGTCATCTTTCACAGGTTTTCATTTTTTTAAGATTTTCATTTTTTTATTTCAGAAGTTCCTCTTGGCAGAATTATTGTATCAGGCTTTTAACTTTTAAATCTTTGCTTTCCATTTTAAAGTAACATGGATTTGGGTTTCTTTATATAAATTTTTGAAAAGCTATACCACCTGAAAATTTGTCTAGGAGACAAAGTACTCCCAGAAAATTTTAAATCAATATCATTCTTGCCACATACAATTGAATGTTGCTGGGGATCATCCAACAGCATTTACAGCAGTACTCTGGCACAGGACAGCCAGAGAGATGGAGGTCAGATTAGAAAAAGAGCAAGGGACAAGGGATATCATTGCTAATGCCAGAAGGTATACTTGACCAAAATCAGAGAATACCAGAAAAAATATTTAATTGTGACTGACTGACTATGCATACACATTCTTCTACATAGATAGCAATAAATTCTGGACAGCCTCACAGATGATGAAATTTATCGAAGAGTCCACTGTACTCTTGCAGAACCTGTTCTTGCACCACAGATTGTAACATCAAGAAAAGTTTGCGTCGGTAGTATCTTATCTATATATGTATTCAATATACATGCTGAACAAATAACCTGCCAAAATGGATAAATGGAGAAGACTGTGCCATCAGAAATGAAGGAAGTTTTATTAACAACCTGTGATAAGCAAAATGCTTGTTGAAAATGAGGCGGACTTAAATCACTTGCTGATGAAGATAAATGATCAGGGCCTTCAGTATGGATTACAATTCAATGTTAAGAATACCAAAATCCCTACAACTGGACCAGTAGCTTAAAATCTCTTGATAAATAGAGAAAAACTTCAAGTATCAAAAATGTTGATTTGTCTTGATTCTACTATCAATATGCTTAGAAGCAACAGTCACATGATCAAAGGATGTATTGAGCAAATCTGCTGCACAAGATACCTGTAGAGTATTGCAAAGCACGAATGTTATTTTGAGGACTAATTTGTGCTTCATCCAAGACATGTTCTTTTCCGATATCTCATCTGCATGTGACTGTTGAACACTGAATAAGGAATACTGAAGAAAAGTCGATGTATTTGAAGTATGATCCTGGTGAAAGGTATTGAAAGTTCCACAGACTGCCATAAACACAAACAAGTCTGTTCTGGAAGAAGTGTAGCAAGAATGTTAAAAGTTCATCTCACATTCGTGGGACAAGAAATCAGAAGAGACCAGTGTCTATACAAGGACATTGGAACTGGTAGACAGAGGGGCAGCCCAAATCAAGGAAGATGCTCAATGAAGTGCACTCAGCCAGTGGTTGCAACAATGGGTTCTAACATTAAAAAAAAAAAGTGAGGATGGAACATCCTTGGGCGATGTGTCATTCTACTGTATTTCATGTTGCTGTGAATCAAAATTAACTCACAAGTCACAAGAACATAAGTAGCAATGAGTAAGGTTCAGAGGTGCCAAAGTTAATTTCTGTTTATTATATATTTTATTAATAGTATCTATGTCCTTTGATAACTGGCCACGATCAGTTTTCTCACCACACTTGCTTATGCACCCATTTTACTTCAGTGATCATATTGGGTCAGTGAGCAGCATGCAAGACCAGAATAATAAAGTGTTCTTGCAATAAGAGAGCATCTGGGTGAGGGCCCAAGGTCCATTTGTTACCTTAGTACTGAGCCTATAAATATATGTCCTTATATTTATTACCGCATCATAAATAATTATATTTATGTATGTACATGCCTTGTGTTTTGACTTGTGTTGAGTGCCCTTTGCCTTCTACTTTTTTCCTCTAGTTCTTTCTAGCTTCCTCCTGTCCCACCTTCATGTTCCACCTTCATTTGAGTCTCAGCACTTCCTCTCAGTTACATTAATCTTGCTTAAGCCCTACCAGACCTCCTGCACCTCCTTTGCCACCAATTTCAGACCACTTCTTGTTCCACCCATCTGTGAGTCTGCCCATGCCCCCGTTGCCCCCTGTTCCCCTGTGCCCCCCAGGAACCATTGGACCCATTGTTCTCTCCTTCTGATTGTCCATCCAGGAGTGGACCATTCTTGATTAAGTTCATTTTAGGGGATCAATCAGCATTGCATCCCCACCATGTGACACCAGAAATGTCCTCTGTAACAGTATGCTTCAGTAGGGAGACAGGGTGACACATCTTGCTGTTGTTTGCCCAGTCCTTTCTGTGACTCATTAGGTCCCCACAGGGGCATAGGCCTCTGAGCATCTTGGAACAGCATGGGGACTAGACCAACTCAATTCCTCTTCCTCCCTTCTTGCGTTTCATCCTTGGGGTGCCATGCTGACCCCTTCCCCAACCTGTTCTTTGCCGTGCCCACTTCCAGGAGGTAGTCAATCTGGTTCTAGATATAACATCTAGGGTCTTAAAAGCCTGAAGATAAACAAAAGGCCATCTAGCTGAGAAGTGGCCAAGCTCACATGGAAGAAGCACACCAGCCAGTATGGCCAAGAGGTGTTGAAAGGATTAGCTCACAGGCATAAAACAGAAAAAAAAGCATATCACTGTGTGCTCACCTTCCTGAGGCAATCACTGAAGATATGTGGGGGCATGAACAAGAGTGGTGAAGAAAACTGATGCTGTCCAGCTATCAAAAGCTGCAGCATATGAGGTCTTAAAGGCTTGAAGGTAAACAAACAGCTATCTAGCTCAGAACAACAAAGCCCTCCATAGAAGTAGCACACCAGCCTGAGCAACCATGAGGTGTTGAAAGAATCAGGTATCAAGCATCAAAGAACAAAGATCATATCAATATGAGCCCATCCTCCTAATACTATCACTGAAGACAAATGGGTGCAGAGTCAAACAGTGTGGAAGATGCTGATTGTGCCCAGTTACCAAATGATAATGCATCTTGGGTCTTACAGACTTGAAGGTAAATGCATGGCTGTTTAGCGCAGAAGCAGCAAAGCCCACATGGAAGAAGCACACCAAATTGTGTGATTAAGAGAGGCCAAAGAGAACAGGTATCAAGCATCAAAGAACATGAAGCAAATCACTCTGAGTGAGGGGGACCCAAGGCCCATTCATGAGCAATTTACAGAGGAGTCGCAGGGAGGAGAAGGGACAGTAAGGATGCAGTGGAGTAACGATGACACAACAACTTCCCTTTAGTTCTTTAAGGCCTCCTCCCCCCCAACCTCATTCCAATTCTACCTTACAAATCCAACTGAACTGGATAAGGTAAAACAGCACAGATGAGAAATGGAAATTCGGGGAACCCAGGACAGATGAGCCCCTCAGGACCAGTAGTGAGAGTGGAGTTGTTGGATGCGTGGAGGGAAGGTGGGGTAGAGAGGAGGAGCCAATCTCAAGGATGTACACATAACCTCCTCGCTGGAGGGTGGGCATTGGAGAAGTGGGCAAGGGGAGAAATTGGGCAACATAAGATATGGCAAAATAATAATTTATAAGGTAATGAGGGGTGGTACAATGGGGGGAGTGGGAAGGAGAAAGGATGGGAAGCTGAAATCAAGGGCTCAAGTGGAAGAACAGAGATTCGGAGAATGATGACAACAGCAAGCAGGTCAAGGGACTTGGCACCTTATATGTATTATTCTAATGATGTACATGCTCCCAATAAATTGATAAAAAGTGCATAGATGTTAAAACAAAATCCAAAGTCATAAATCCCCTAGAATAGAATCATGTGTAATGTAAAAAATGAGATATCAATCACTATGTTCTATATTATTTATATAATATCTCAGATATTTGTGTTGCCTCTTGGTAAGATGGAGACTGAGAGAGAGAGAGAGAGAGAGAGAGAGAGAGAGAGAAACCAAGAGAGAAAGAATCTTGGATTTATTTTAAAATGTTATAGTCCAGGTCTGCAGGAAGACTGATTGTGGCCCTCTGAATCTTATTTGGTAGAGCTCTTAGAAGCAGTGCCTGAAATTTTGATGAAATACCTGCTAGACAATGGAGTCGGAGGAGTTGAAATGTGATGCAATTCTAAAAGAGACTTCAGCAGAGCCTACCAGTTTGCTTTGCAGTTCAAATAACATTTCAGAAACAGCTGACCTTGAAATATTAGGACAATGCCTTTGTATTCTTCTATAGAATAGATATTCAATGTAGACTGCTGCAGGGCATAGACAAGACTTTGAAAAAAATCTATCTGTCCTCCCTTTAGAGCAATTCCAAGAAATAGCTTCAAATGAGAGTTGTTAACTTCCAACACTTCTGAAGTGTCCTAGGTGTAAGGGGAGAATATTATTGTTGAATCTCAGCATATGCTATATAGCATAAGTAGAAGTAAATTTCATTAAATTGTTTTGCTATTTTAAATCCATTATATCACCTATAGAAAATATGAACTCAAAAGTTGGGCATTTATGTTTTGAGCACCAGCTACTGATTTTGTTGCTTTGTTGGCTACATGATGCTGTTTGAAACAAATTGGTTTCAGTCTAGAACTTTCAGAATGAACTTTTGTTTGCCTGGTTTTTGTATGTACCTCTCTATTCCATGGAGAGAAAAACATCTCAAATTTCTAGCTCTTTGGATGTTCATGCTCTTCTTTCAACATTTTAATTTTCAATATCATGAATTTCCATTCTAGTTAGAAAACCATCTCTTGAGTTTTACCCCTGAAACTAGGCAATAGTCATATCTGGTTCTGATATTCTACAACTCTTTAGACTCAGAATCCTATTTTTTTTCAGTAAACCATAGTGGAGAAGAATAGAACTCCTGGTGAAGCTTTACATATAAAACAAAAGTTTTGTTGGTTTTCCTTTCATGTATATTTATTTACTCAATCTTTTTAATAAATGTCACAGTAGGTCTTGCATGCACACATGTTGAAAGTAAATTAATGATGTGATGGGATATGTTTAAAAATGACTTTCCCAACTATCCATAGGTGTGTACACTCATACCTAATCAGACGAACAAGAACAACACCAAAACAAATTCACTGCCATCAAGACAATTGGAGTTTAGGAAGCTGTGAGTGTTTACAGCCTGGGGACCCTTAGCTTCTTCTTTCCCCTGCAGAGATACTGGTGATTTCTAACTGCTGATCATGGGACTCACTGCCCACGTGCTAACCACCACACCAGTGGACCTCCTTACGTATACATAAATGTGTACGTGGGGCTGAATGAATATGTACTCACGGCCCTTGCATTGATTCTGTCTCATAGCCCTATGTTATCAGGAGAGTCCCTGGAAGAGGACATCATAATTGGTGACGCAGAGGGACAGGCAAAGGAGGAAAACCCTTGAGGAGATAGATTGACACAGTTCCTGTAACTGTGGGTTCACCCATAGGAAGCAGCTGTGAGGATGGTGCTGGGCGGCGCAGTGTTTTGCTCTGTGCAAGCAGGGTCCCTATCAGCCAGAACCAACGGAAAGGAACCTCGCAACGCTAAGGGTGTGTATCACATCATTTACACACAATGACAAAATATAAAATGGTCAGCAAAAAACCTTTCCTTTTAGGATTCCTGTTCATGCGTGCATAGCTTTATTGCAATCAATGAGTGAACATGCAATCAATAAATGATTGCATACAAGATCTCTTGGGAGTGCAGGTATCTTAGTCTAGTTGAACTCAAGGGCATTGAGTCAATTTCAAAGTTTAGAAAAAAGCCTTGGAAAATGGTGGGAGCACCCCCATAATTATAACATTATGTGGGGGTATGGTTAGCTACCTGGCACTTCACCAACTAAGTCACTAAGTATCCTCTAATCCTATTAGTGTGCTTTAAAAAAGCTTAAACGAAAGCGTTCCAATCTAACCAGTGGCTTCCAAAATCAGTTTAAAGGTTCTGTCCATATTTTGGGGGAGAAGAAAGGTGTCACAAAGTTAATCTTGATATTTTTCTGAAGGGCATATGTTACTCACCAGTTTTTGTACAGAAAAGTTTTAAGAAAATTGAAATCTGCCTCTATGAGATAAAGATCTGGAAGGGTGTTCCAAAGGTTTTTGTTTTCTTTTTCTGTTTGTTTGTTTGTTTTCTTGCTAAGTGAGTGCCCTTGGTAATTCTTCAAGGCTACTCTAGAAGGAAATTGCCAGAAGTGCTAATTTCCTTAGTCTCATAACTCTGATTTTCCCCTTCAAAATACTTTGTTGTTGCTGCCCCGCTCCAATTTAAAGAACAGTTACAAGGACCATGATCCCACCCACCCCCCTCATAACACTCAAAATGCTATATTGGCATGGCGTTAATTGAAAAGTGCATCAGTCCTGAGGAAAAAAAATTAAAGAAACAGGAATAGTACTTTCAGAGGTATATAAAACTAGATAATCAATACATTGACATAGAGTACCTTTACCTTTTCATTTTGCTTTTATGAAGCAAACCATTTTCCATGCTTTTGTAACTATATCTTTGATAGACCACTGTATAATGAACTTTATATTTACCCAACAGTCAAGGGACTCTCAGATAATTTTTGAAAATGTTTTCTGAGCTCTTGTTTTTCTGGTGAACACTATGACTAAGTCAATCTTCCGAATAAATCATTAAAGGAGTTGGATTATATGAAAAAGAATTCAGCATCAGGATCTGAGAAAGACTTACGAGAAACCTGCACTCTGCAGCCTTGCTTGCTGAAACTGACGAATATTTGAAACCCTGACTGATGATGATGATGAAGGATCACAACCTTCAGCATAGATTACTATCCAACATAGAAAAGATCAAAATCCTCACAACTGAAAGATCAAAGTTGTTAGAAATTGTACCTTCCTCAGATCCACAATTAATTATCATGGAAGCAGCAGTTCAGAAATCAAAAGACATATCGCATTTAAATCTACTACACGGTTTTGAAAGGAGTTACTTTGAAGACTAAAGTGACTCAAGCCATGCTACTCTTCTTTGCTTCCTATATATGTGAAACTTGGAAATTGAATAAATAAGATAAAGGAAGAATTGATGTATCTGAATTATGATACTAGAGAACAATACTGGAAGTACCATGTACTGATAAAAGGACCAAATGATCTCTCTTCAGAGAATGTAGCCATATTGCTCTGTTGAATCTAGCATGGGTAGACTTCCTCTTGCATACATGGGACATGTTGCTAGGAGAGACCAGTCCCTGCAGGACATCATGCTTATTAAGTGGAGGAGCAGATAAAAAGAGGAAAGCTGTCAATGAAATGTATTCACACTATTCTTGCCACAATGAGTTCGAGTATGGAAATAATTGTGACAATGGCACAAGACTAAGCAGTATTTCATTTTGTTATACATAAGATTGCTATATGTCAGAACTGACTTAAGGGAACCTAGCAACAACATGTTATGTACATGATGTCCTTCTAGGTCTGGTCTCTGGTACTGATAGTATTATTTGCAGTATAGTAAATCATATCATTTCTGATTCAAAAATGTCCTTTGCAGTTTATTTTTAGCAAAGCAGTGCTAAAATACTTATCATAAAGACTGATAAATGTTTCATTTCAATTTTGAAAACTGCCAATATCCCTAGCTTCAAAGTTTCTGCATTCCATGTTCTATTAGCAGATGTTTGCAGCTGTTTCCTCATACCCTGAGTTGTAAGTGGAAAACCTGGAACTACACTTTCACAGGCTTCACTACATTTCCTTCACCCTGATCAACCCCACTCTGTGAAAACAGTTCCTCCAGAGTCACATGTCCAGTGCCTTCCACCTAAGGGGCGCATCCTCTGGAATGATCTCTGAAAATATTCTACGTTCACTCAGTACGTCTTCAGTCTCTGACAATATTTTAATGTACAACCTAAGGCTAAAATTAGCTACTTCCTCAAAAGTGGGCAGTCGATTCTCTCTTCATTGTGGCTCCTTAGTCTGGAAGCTCACCAGAAACCTTTGCACTGTGCACGACCCTGGCAGCTTTTGAAATGTCACTAACATAGCTTCCAGAATCACGGCAACGCAAGACACCACACTTTGACTAACTGACATATAAGTGGTGGTTGTAGACTACAGAAATGTGAATCCACAGGTACTCGGTTTATTTTGCGCTATGCTATTTGGTGGACAATGTGAACTGGAAAAATTCTATGTTGAAGGTAATCTTAAGAACATGCAAGGACAGAGATTTGACAATATAGAAGAGGTGAAAGAAACAAAAACTAGGGAGGCGCTGTCAGCCCTTTAAACAGAAAAGCTTGAAAAGTGTTTTTAAGAATGGAATCTCAGATTGGACAAATGTATTAAGTGTAGTGAAGAGTACTTTGAAAGTGATAAATTTGTTTTGTAAAAAAATAGTAAATGCATAGCTTTGAAAAATTCATTTTGGGGTAGTCGTATACTGTGTTGTATATGTAAATACAACGTGAAGCCGATGGATGTGGAGCTTCTACTAAAATCTCACCTAAATACAAGAGTAGTTTGCTCTCGTAATGTGACACTATGTGAAACTTATTTTCCCAACAAGATTACTGAAGGAAAAAAAAACGGGTGCATAAGCAAATGTGATGAAGAAAGTTGATGGTGTCCAGTCATTAAAAACATACAGTCTCTGGTGTCTTAAATGCTTGTAGTCGAACAAGCAGCCATTGAACAGGGAATCAATAAAGCCCTCAAAGAAGAAGCATACCCGCCTGTGTGGTCATGTGGTGTTGATTTGAATAGGCTTCAGAAATTCAAAAACATGAAGTGTGGACAAAGTGCTGACCTAAACCCACCTGCAAGACAATTGGACAGGCCCTTACACAGGTCCACAGCGGGGTTGATCAATTTCTGGAGCTGTATAACACTGATAAAACCCATATCTATCCTGTGGTTCTGTACTATGCCCCCTTACTCATGATGTATATGCTTTGCCTAATTAATACTGTTAGACTTACATCTGTTCATGTGCATAATGAAGATCATTCAGTGGGGGAATGCCAGGATAGAAGATGACCCTTCATAAACAGCAAGGGTAGTAATGATTTCCGGAGGCTACTGGAAGTTGGGGGGGGTTGATCGGGGGTTGATCGGGGGTTGACAGAAATAATGATTGCTTGAGCACACATGAGGGAAGCTACTAACAGAATTGTAGGTGAACAGCTATATTGGATGGGATAAGATAGCAGTGATAGATGATAAATAGATATATATGTAGAGCTAAGAATGTATAATAATTATAATATACTAAAAGAACAATGCGGCTTTCTGGGGTAAAAGTTGGAGCAGGGAGGAGATAAACGGGAGCCAATAAACAGTTTAAAAAGAAATACAATGTTCAAAACTGTTTATAGTAGCAATTTTATAATTATGCTTGATCTATTTGAATTATGGTATGTCATGCCATCTGAAAGAGTTCCTAATAAGTGATGAATTTAAAAATTGTAATGAAGACTCTCTATCCTGCCTGAATAGACTATTTTTATGCTGCTGTAGCTAGGGGATACTCTCCCTTTATTCTTGGTCAATGAAATAATGTTAATAAGGCCTTGAACGGAAGTTTTCTTTCTTGTATTTAAAAAAAAAGTTGAAGCCATTTATTCTTCATCATCTATCACCCCAAACTTTCATTATTTAATCTTGTCCCAATTCCTGGATCAATGACAAGTAACTTCTAAGGCACTCATTTATTTATGTTTATGACTTGTATATGCAGGACCATTTACAAAGGTAAATGCTATACATTATATATTTTTGATATTATTTTCAATTCGCTGCACCATTAATTGTGGTCTTAGCAGGTCACACTGTTTTAAATTGACACAAAAACTTAAATGTTTTTGTGCTGTCATTGCCTGTTTCTTTCATGTTACAATGACAAAAATTTGGTGTAAAGATATAGTAGATTAGAAAATTTGCTTCTACTTATATAGGATATAGTATTTACAAATATTTGTAATTATTTATTGAGAAATGTATAAATATTTAAAATTTATATATATGATAAAATGTATTTAATTTGCTCATTTAAAAAAATCTCATTTCTTTAACACTGAGTTATTGAATGTCTTTATCTCTGGTTTAACTGATCACTTTGATAAAATCTTTCTAGATATGATTTTGTAATTCCTACCAAGTTATTACATGTTGTTTTTCAGTGCCATCAAATCGGTTCTGCCATGGAGTGAGCTGTGAATGACAAAATGAAACATGTCCTAATCCTGTTGCATCTTCACAATACTTGTTTTGATTGAGTGCACTGTGACAGTCACCCTGTTTGAGTCATCTGATTGAGTCATTCTGCCAATCCGTCTCCTACATGGTCTCACTCCTGGTTGCTTTTTCTGACCTTGTAAATTACAGAGTATGCTTTCCTTTTCTCAGGACTACTATCTCAAGATAGCATGTCTAAAATATGTGATACAGTCTCTCCCACCTTGCTTGTAAGTAGCAATCTGACTGTACTTTTCCAAGACTAATATGTTTATTCTTCTGCCAGCTAACAAAATTTTCTATATGCTTTTCCAAAACCATAGTTTAAATGAATCAATATCTAGGTGAAGGTATGCAAATGAGGTACTATGGTATCCCAGGAGATTGGACAGCTTGCTGATAATGCATAGAAGGGATATGGGAGTGGGACCATGCATGGAACTCTAATGAGGTAAATTATCAATTTAGTCTTCTGGTAGTTTTAAAATCAGTCATCACAGGGATAACTGTTGGGGGCATTACCACTACTAAGAAATAAATGGAAACATGTCTTTTGAATTCAAGATTTCTATGTTGAGAATCTTCTAGACTCAGGAGATGGAAATACTGTAAAAGCAGAGATAGCCAGAGAAGAGAGGGTGCAAGGGCAAAAAACAATGGAGATGTAGCGAACACAGACAACAGACCCTCGAAGCTTCGAGGAGAAGATGCAGGGAGAGTGAGAAATCTGTGTGCTTGCAGGGGGATGTCTTGCCCGTGGAGTGACTATTCATTGACTCTTGTCAGAGAAGCCAGGCTTGCTGACCTACAGAGCTAGAGAGCTGAGCAACTGCAGGCCGACCTTTACAATGGAGCAAAGTCCTACTGGCCACTTGATGGTGGAATGGGAAAACTGTAGAAACACAAGCCAAAGAAGGCAGATGCCGTGCTATTCTAAGAGGTCAGAGGGGCTTGATGCTTAGAGGCCACAGCTCAAGCAGGACCCTGTGCCTAGGCGTGATTGAGAAGCTCTACTAACTAAATCCTGCATTTGTTCCCTTTAACTGATTGGTCTTTTGTGACCTTGGTCCAAGCTCTCAAAAACTCAAAGCTGGAGATTTAATTTCAACTTTTAGTGACCCTAGTAGACACCATAATAAATTCCTTTCTGTGAGTTTTGTGGGGGCCATTGAATCCAACAGAGAACTAGATGCTACCTTGTGAAGGACAAGTGATGTCAGAATAAAACAACAACAACAACAACCATGACAACAGCAACAAAAATGTGCAAGAGTGTGCCCTAACCTCCTTTTCACAGATTTTGTCTTTGGCTGATGCTGATAATGCTTCTTTCTGCATCTAGTGTAGTAAGTGGAAGCCAGATGTCTTCAATAGGTCATTATTAACCTATTTTTCTAAACTCTCTGCTTTGAAATTAAATAATCTCTACAATTTTCTCTTAATTGACTATTCATATGTTGTGAGGTACTGCCCCAGGCCCTGCTGGCTCACAGAAACCCTCTGTACAAGAGAACAAACTCTTTTATAAGAATGATTAGATTTTTGCTACACTGTATCTTAGCTGGCTCATCTCCCTGTGACCCCTCTGTAAGGGGATGTCGCTTCACCTGTTGCTGGGCTTTGGGTCCCCAATCTGTACTCTCTCTTGTTTATAGTGATATAGTTTTTAGTTCTTTGAAGTCTGATCTCTGACCCCTTTGACACCTCATGTTCACACAGGACAGTGTGCTTCCTCCATGTGTATATCGTTGCTTCTGAACTGGCTGAGCCTTTATTTATTTTCAAGCTTTAAGACTCCAGATACTATATCTTTTGATAGCTGGACATCATCAATTTACTTCAACATATTTGGTTATACCCATTTTTCTCATCAGCAACAATATCAGGAAGTTGGCCAGGCAATGTTATGATTTTTAGTTCTGTGAAGCCTGATGGCTGATCCCCTTGATATCTCGTGGTCATACAAATTGGTGTGCTTCTTTCATGTGGGTTTTGTTGCTTCTGAGCTAGATGGCTGCTTGTGCAACTTTTCTCTAGTTTTTAAGTGCTTCCTCCCCTCCCACTATCAGGATTCTAATTCTACCTTTCAAATCCAGCTAAACCAGGGGATATACACTGCTACAGATTGGAGTCAGAAACATGGGGAATTCAGGAGAGATATCCATTCAGAACCAGTGGTGAGAGTGATAAAACCAGGAAGGTGGAGGAGAGGTAGAGTAGAAAGGGGGATCCAATTGCAGGAATCTACATTTAACCTCCTCCCTGGGGTACTGAAAAGAGGGAAGTGGGTGAAGGGACACATATGACAAAGTCATGACAATCTGTACATTTTTAAGGGTTAATGGGGGAGGCAGGAGTGGGGTGGGAGAGGAAATATGGGGAGATACACTGGGGGACTAATAGAAGGAGGATGTTTCGAGAATGATGATGACAAAAAATATGCAAATGTGGTATGAATACAAGTGATGTATGTGTACTGATTATGAAAATAATTATATGAGCCCCTAATAGAATGGTGTCTAAAAGATTTATTAAATTGATAGAATAAAATAAAATATTAATGATAAAATAATAGGAATATTTTTGTAATAGAAGAAGATTTAAAAAATATTTTCACCTTTTCACCCTCTATCCACAGCAAAGATTATTTCCAGAGAGGAGGAAAGTAAATTGATTTTATTGATCCACGCTTGATCGTTTGTCAGCAATCTCACTGTGGTTTTCTGCTGTGAATTGTTACCTCCCAAATACTATCTTTCAAAACATTTTAGCATGTTTGTTTTTTCTTACCTTTTCACTTGAGAAAAATGTATGACCCAACTGACAGTAATAAAATAAAATCTGCAAAATGATCAGTTACTATTTGATTGTAAGAAAAGATTATGTTAGCTGAACGGTGACTTCTTTCACTGGGAGACACAATTTATCATTTATCTTGAAAGGTTTAAAACAGGAAACTATATATAAATGTGAACTTAGAAATATTTGGCTGAAAGTGCATAACGAAATTCAACTTTTTTGCCTTTGTACTTTCTCTCGAAGGAAAAATGTAAAATGTGGTAGATTTATATGCCAGGAAAGCTAAAATCACTTGGGAGCTAAACTTAAGAGATTTGGATTTTTTTGTCTTCTTCTTTTCATGCAAAGAGAAAAGGTTAAAAGAGAAAAAAGAAAAAAAACACACTCATTCATAGACCCAAATATTTTCATTATGGATTCTGAAAAGTTGTAGTTGAATTCTCAGTGCTGGTATGCTGGTAGCAATTTAAGAATCAGCTGTCAGTTGGGGATGATGGCGATTTTCTTTATAATATGTCTACAACAACTGATTTCAAAATGCAACCTGGTTGAAACCACTTATGAAAGTAGAAAGAGACAATTATAACAGCCACTATAAAACACTATAAGTAATATGCATCATACAATTTTTAATGCTGGATTCACAGTGAAATTTAAATTATTTAAGATTAATCTATGTAGTAACTTCAGTGTGTCAATAATTAGGCATATGATTCATATGTAGATACTGCTTTTAAATAAAATGTATCATGCTTGGGCTGAGCCCCAGTGGTGTAGTGGTTGAGTGAGGGACTGCAGCCCATGGTTTTTGCGGTTCAAATCCAGCAGCAGCTCTCCAGGAGCAAGGCTGTGTATCTCCCACGACCACCAGAGGGCAGTGATGCCTCCCCATGTTTCATGCTTAGCCCATGGTTAGAGCTGTGGGTAGCTTGTGTGTCAATCACCAAAAGTAAAACACAGGGTTTGGAAATATAAATATTTTTTTCCCTTCTCAATGTATTATAAATCAGGAAATGATCTTTTAGAGCCACCGTACTGTGAAATTTAATTTATGAATGGATCATCTTAACATATCTCTGGAAAATTTTTGAAAAGATTTCTTTGCATCAATGAAGCTCATTGATAGTCTTCATTTTTTCTTTCATTATACTATGTCCTAATTTCAGAAAGAATTTTATTGATTTTTTTAACCCAGAAAATAACATTAATTCTTTATTATTGTGGATTTTTCCTCTGTGAGATGCTTTTGGGAATGACAGTTAAAATATTAGGTTTAGGGATAGCAGTGAAGGATGGCTTTCTACTTTCCATCATTTATTGCATGGGAACATTCAGTTTGGGGTTGTGCTTTGTTTTGTGTGTGTGTGTGTGTGAGTGTGTGCATGCTTATTTCATAAATGATGATTTTAAGAATTTTCTGGAGAATTGTATTCAGTAAAGAGGAGTCAGTAATTTAATTCTTGGAATTGAATTAAATAAGTGTGTTCTACTTATTTGTGTCTTCCAATGGCCTCATCTAAAATAAATTCAAAGGCATTATTATTGTCAGTCATATTCTCTAAAATTAGATCCTTCCTTTTTACTATAAGCAATACAAATTTGCTGCCATGTAATAGATGCTAAGGCAGAGCCACCTGTAAACCCATGTATAATACTATCTCCTTATTTTATTGATAATAATTTACCATTTGAACTTAAGTTAAATGCATACATTATTTTATAAGATTGACCTTCTTACTTGCCTTCTTGATTGGTAATATTCCCATAGCTTTTGATTTGAACCAACCCTGGCAGAAGTGTAAAATGATTAGAAAAACAGATCACGGTTTTGTCTTCACCTAAGAGCTGAAAGATAAAATGACTGAAGTTAGCAATCAAACTCCAATTTAGGTGATGTTTAGGCTCACAGAGATTTTAAGGTGGGAGTTCATGGGTCTCCACTAAAAGTGGTCGGGCCATAGCTGAAACAAAATAATTTATTAACAATAAACTGTCACTGAAAATAATTGGTAATACTCTCTTAGTTCTCTTTTCTACAAAATATTTAATTTCCACAGGGGTAATTTTCCCTTCTGTGACTTTCTGATCCAGCAAAAGCACTTGGATCTGGCAGTAATTATTGGTTCTAGGTTCTATTTGTAGCAAAATATCTTCTTGTACTATGTCATGTGCCAGGAAAAAACAGACCAGACACTATTTTCAGGGTTCTAAGCCCATTCTCTAAACTCCACCTTTTGTTACCTTTCTTAGTCTTAACCCCCCCCACCCCGAACCTGTCATGGT
Organism: Nesogale talazaci; assembly: GCA_004026705.1. Classification (NCBI taxonomy): domain Eukaryota; kingdom Metazoa; phylum Chordata; class Mammalia; order Afrosoricida; family Tenrecidae; genus Nesogale; species Nesogale talazaci. The sequence continues at coordinate 62,566 of PVJH01003218.1, forward strand.
TTAGGTATTTCAATGAACTTCTTGGTTTTATGGGCTCTGAATGGTAGTATGAAGTAAATTTTTCCTTGTTTTGCTAAAGGGCAGGATTTGTAAGTGTTATCCTACCACCACTGCAGCCCAGTTTCTTTAAGCATCTCCCCTATATGTTCTATTTTCTATAGCCTAAAAGTAATGCAAGAGCATATATATTTCATAATTAACAGTGTTAACTGTGACATGGCATAAGTCAATTTCAAAAACTTTGAACACATAAGTGTATATATATAATAGTTCTCATAACAATCATAGAGTGATCTGACCCACGGATCAGTCAACGTGGGTTCCTGAAAGGGGGACTGGGAATGGAGAGGGCAAGAGATGCAAGAATGGAAACAAGACAGGATTCTGATCAAGTCTTGTTTATTGAGCCAAAAGGCAGGGTTAATATAAGCTAGCAACAGGAAGGGGAGGTACAACTTATGAAAATGAGGGGTAGGGATAATCAGCCAATCATACACATAGCTTCAAAGAAACAGCGGGGGGGGAAAAATGACAGGGAGCAGTTCTCAAACAGGTCCGCATGCTAATTAGGCGCGCTCAACAGGACCGCATGCTAATTAGGTGAACCCATGGATTCAAAGGTTATCTTGCCCGCAAGCCATTACAATACACAAGGTCAATAAAGGCATCACTGAGGGATGGGAACAGCATTCGGCGGCTTCCTACAATAGAGTTCTTTGATGCTCTGTTCATTCTTTCCCTCTTTATTCTGTTTGTTTTCCCTTTTGGTAAGTTCATATTGACATTTGGGTTGAATTGAAATAAATCTGAATTGAAATAAATAGTTCTTCTGGGAATAGTATTTGCAATATCCACTGAATATTTGGGTCATTGTTGTGAAGTGCCATCAGGTTTGTTCTGACTCACAGTCCCTTATGAATAGAAGAACAAACGATTACCCAATCCTGCACGCTACTCATAACTGGTGTGAATCAACTGCCGTGGTGGCCACTTGTTAATCCATTTAATGGAGGGCACTCCTCCTTTTCACTGCCCTCTGATGTCATCCGACAGAATGGTCTCTCCTAACAACATGCCAGAGTATTTGAAGTGATGCAAAGTCCTCATAATACAGAAACCACTGTTCATGATCTTCAAAAAAAATTTATGTACATGTGGTATTTTTGATAATTTCTGCATTCTGTTGGAGAAATTTTTTCAATGTGCACAAATTTGGACATATCCACCAGATTGACCAGGTCCATATGTGTTAGTGTCAATGAGTGGGTATTGCAGTGTTCCATCTGTGTGTTGGACTATTTCTATTGCAGAAGCAGTTAGCACAATAGGATTAAAAAGGATGAGGAAATTGCATGACTTCTGCATCATAGAAATTGAGCTTGAACTGATGTGTACTTGAAGTTTTCTTATCTTGTGCACACTCAGAAAGGCTCAATCACAGTCACTGCAACATCCTGAGAGTTGATGTGAGATTTATTTCAGAGACATCAGGCTTTTGGAAGCATAGTGTGCAGTAAATGAAAGAACAAGAGGAAGGGAGGTAAAAACTTATTTGTAGAAGGTTATTTTACTGATTGTTTTAGCTGTAACAGCTAACACAATATGCTGTTGTTTTTACTAGATGGCATACAGTAAGTTACTACTTATAGTGACCCAATATGCAATGGGACAAAGCACTCTCTGGAACTGTGCCATTCTAACCATTGTTAGGGCTGATCCCCTTGTTGTAGTCACTGTGCCATTCCGTGCCATCTATAAAGAGTCCTCCTCTTTTTCAGTGACCTTCACCTTTGCTACTCATGATGTTGTTCTCAAGACACTGCTAGTTCCTGATCATATGTTCAAATACAGGAGTCTTATCATCCTTGCTTCCATGGAGCCATCTGGCTGTGATTCTTCCAAGCAGAGTTATTCTGTTGGCAGGTCATAGTTTTTTCAGTATTTTTATCAGCACCTTTATTCAAAGGAGTCAATTATTGCTCGGTCTTCCCTATTCACTGTTCAACTTTCATAAGCACATTAGAGGATTGACAATAACATGACTTGGATCAAGCATCATTTTGTCCTCAAATGACATTATTGATCTTCATCTCTTTAAAGAGGTATGTGCAACACATTTCTTTAAAGAAATATGTCACTTGACTTCCTATGCATTCATTGCAGTTCAAATGGACATGAAACCTTCAATAATTTCAATTTTCTCTCCTCATCATGATGTTATCTACCAATCCAGTTGTAAGGATTTTTGTCTCTTTTTCATTGAGCAGTAGTCCATATTGAAGGATGCAAACCTTGATGTTCATCAGCATGTTGGTCCAATTCTCCTCACTTTCAGCAAGTTAGTGTGCTTTGTCTGTATATTGTTGATTGCTAATAAGCTTTCTTTCATTTCTGTACTTCATTATGCTTTATACAGTCCACTTTCTCAGATTATTAATTCACCATGCATATTAAGTAAATATGGTGGAAGTATAAAACTCTGAACTCTACTATTCCTGACTTTAAATGTATTAGTTTCTTACTCTCTTCTGCTTGTTAGTTTATGAACAAGGTCTGCATGAATACAATGATGTATTCAGGACTAACCCTATAATTGTCCATGGTTAGTGATTTTCCACACAACTGGGTGCCTTTGGATAGAAAAAAATAAATACCAGGAAATATCTTTACAGTATTCTCTGCTATCAGTAAATTTCCCTCATGTCCTCAATAAGAATCCTCATATCTCCTCCTCTTTTGGATCCAATTATAATTTCTGGAAGCTCCTTATCAATTAACTTTTTCAAATATAGTTGAATTATCTGAAGCAAAACTGTACTTCTATCTGATATTAATGATATTGTTCATTAATTTTTGCATTTTGGACCACTTTCCTTTGGAATGTGTATAAACATAAATCTCTTCCAGATGGTTGCCAGGTAGCTATCTTCCAATTTTTTGGCATAAACAAGCTAATACTTATTGTGATTCATCAGCTTATTGAAACATTTCAATCAGTCCTCCACCAATTTCTCTAGTCTTGCTTTTCACTAAAGTGAATTATAAGTAATGTAAAATGGAAGGGTCCAAGCTGCTTTTGAGATGACTTGGACCAGTATCCAAGCTGATTAAACAAGATTGGTAGATGGCTAGGAACTCCTGTATCTACTGTTCCAGGGGCCAAGGTCATGTGCATATGGGTGAAGATAGTTCGGAGACGGAGAAGAGAGAAATTGCATTTGAGAAGTATAAAACAGACTCTGTGTTTAGGATGATATGTTACAATACAATGGATATTTGATTTCCCCAACACAATATTTTAAGATAAATGTGTACGTAGGATAGACACCGATGTTGTGTGATAAATTAATATTAAAGAGAACTTGTGTACCTGCCTCCAGTCTGTAGTTGATTGGGCTTGTTATAAGGAAAGTTAGGAATTGCCTAGAAGAAACAGTTTTCTTTTTCTTTTTCACAAAGATGACATATTAAGTACAGCACACACATAGCTAAGCTCCACACATAGACATTTCTATGTCAGGAAATATGCTTTTCAAAAATATACAAACCTACTCATAACTGTGGCGAGAATAAGAGATCTACATTTGAAGGAAATATCTACAAGGGAAATAATTCTTTGTGTGTGTGTTTTTTTTTTTAATTTAAAGCCAGCAGTTTGCTTTCATATGCACCAAGATGGGAAATATGTGGCCATTAGAGGATTGAAAGTTAAAGGGAACCAGATTTCAGGTAGCTGGTAACCTGGCTGACCGAGATTTGAAAGAGAAGAATAGATCCTGGGTGCTTTGAAATTCAGGGGGTTGTTTGTACTCTTTAACCTATGGGCACAGGTTTCGACCTTGGCAGTGATGACTAAAAGAGAGGGAGAAGAGGTCAGTTGGAATGTCCTGCAGGGGAATGGGTCAACTCACAAACTTGCAAATAGCCCCTATTTATCCTGATTTGGAAGCTATAGCTGAGTTGATAGAACCTGCCCCAATGGAAAGAAAGATATTGATCCTGTGAGCAGGTATAAATTGTTGTAATCTAGACTGATTTTTCAGATGTATCTCTAGGAGGAATTTTTATATCAAGATTTTCCGAGTTAATGTTCTCATGATTACGTGTCTGCTGATGTGTTCCAGTTCACAGTCAGCCTGGGCAAAACAAAATGCCCCACCACCTTCAGCTGTGGCGTCCTCTCCCTACTCTGCACCCTCCTCCCAATCTTCTCTACTGAGGATACATGCTATTATTGAGGCTCTTACAACTCTTATTATAATCCATATTTGGATTGTGTTGAGCATATTTGTACGTACGTTGTCATCATTCTTTTTTAGATATTTACTTCCTATTGAGCCCTTGGTATCAGCTCCTCTTCCCCCTTGCCCCCTTATGACCCCTTGATAAATTATAAGTTGTGATTATTTTCATATCACACACCAACCATTGCCTCCGTGCCCCCAAAGTTTGTGTTATTCTTCCTCCTACAGCTTATGTGTTCATCATTCTGATAGGCTTTTCTTTCCTCCCCTTCTTTTCCCCACTTCCCCCTACCCTTCTGGTAACTCTGTACCCACTCGTGTTGCTGGATTCCATATACATTTGATATGCTTTTGATATACTTTGACAATACCAAAATTCAAAGGTTTCGATTATTCACCTCACTCTTTGTTGTTCTTCTGTGCCAGTGAGGAGGTGGCAAACCAAGGTAGCCCTGTGCCTAGCAGAACAATCCTGTGCCATCCTGACAACCATTCTCATCCTCAAACCCAGTGTTGCAGCGGCTGTATCAGTGCAGCTTTTTGAGGCTCTAATTTTTTTCTCTTCCCCTCGACTTTACCAAGCATTATGTTCTTCCCCACGGACCAGTCTTTCTGGACAATATGCCCAAGTAGGCCACAAGAAGTCTCCCTCTCCTTTCCCCTAAGAAGAACTCCAGCCCTCCTTCTTCCAAGACAAACGTGTTCACCTGTTTAGCAGCCCGTGACACTTTAGATAATCTTCTCCAGCTCTACAATTCAAAGACCTCCAAGCGTTATTGTCCACCTAATACATGGCTGGGGTTAGGCTCATTGTAGTCCTCCAAGTAAGATTCTTACTTTCCAAAACTTAAAAGAAGTGATATGCAGCAGATTTACCCAATGCCAGTCACTCTGACTCTCGGCCATTTAGGAGATTCTGAATCAAAGCAACCCTTCAGGATAGACGAAAACTGTCCCTGAGGGTTTATGAGACTGTATATTTTTAATAAAGTAGAAAGCCTCTCTTTTTTTTTTTTTTTCAGGAAGAACAGCTCATGTTCTTTACCGGCTGACCTTCCTGGAGTAAACCACTTCACAGCCAGTCTTCCTTATTCACTAACCAGGTTTAACATGCACAGGAGATGGTTGAGTACATATGAATCTAGTCAGCCTCATTTATTACTTTAATACTTCCCAGAGGTTTTGTGTCGCAGACAACCCCGATGGCAGCAGGTCATTCAATCTCTTGAATGTTGCTTTCATGAATGTTGATTTGAGTAAAAGTAAAGTAAAATTATTGACAACTTCCCCTTTCTTTGTTTAAGAGGATGTTACCATTCAGTCCAATGGAGAAAATTTTGAATCGATTTGTAATCTATCCAGAAGGTTTGAATTTATGGCCGCTTTCTGTGGACTCTAGCAACATCCTCCCCTTTTAAAATCATCTTTATCAAAATATATGTAACAACTGCTGTTTATTTGTGCCTCAACTCACACCATGTTTGTGTTAAAATCCAAGCCTTCAGAAGTATGGTTGTGGGCCTTCTTGTAAATTTGGGTTTTAAGTTTCATTATTAATTAACACAAATGTAAAATCCATGCTAAACCTTCTCACATCTGAATTTCAGAAATAGAAGAGGCAGATATATGCACAAAACAATAGAAAAACTCCATTCAATAATCACTTAGAAGCCAAAGGGCATCAGCCCCAATCAGCCAAACTGTCCCCCTCTCTAGAAGTATGTGCTATAGAGGACAACACTCAACCTACAGGTTGGGGAGAGGGGCCTGTCTACCATGCCCACATTAAAGCAAACCAAGAAGGAAAAAGAGAAAGGGAGGGACTAGACCTCATATCAGTACACTATGTCCTGAGAATGAAGTCCCTGCATGGAGCTGCTAAGGCACAGCGAGGACTGTAGAGTGGACAACAGCTTGAGACACGACCTCCCCTCTCAGAGCATACTGCGACAGAGGACAATATTGAGGACACAAGGCACAGAGTGAGCCCAGTCTAATTCCTCGACAGTGGGGCAAACCAGTAGGGAAATAGCACATCAGCAATGGGAGAAAAGTTAAGCCACAAAGCCCCTGAGGAGTCCCAAATATAGACTTTAGACTAAGAGGGCCATTCCTAGATCTCCTCAGAATGGGTAGGGTGGTAAAGGTCAGTTGACAGACCTGGAATTATGCATGCATTTTTTGTTTTTTTTCTCTTTTAATTCAGTCTTTTGTTTTCTTCTTTTTTTGTGTGGTCTTTGTTATCATTGCTTTATCTACTTATATAAGTGGGTTAGTCTTGGTTAACTAGATAAATTCATAAATATGCATATGTGTATAAGAAAGAATTTTATGTACAAGGGCAACTGCACATTATGAAAACATCCCATCCTGGTCCAGTCCAAGGTCATAAGTCTGATATTAGCCCATATGCCCAAGACCAGTCTATTAAGTCTTCTTCAGACTCATGAAACACATGCAATGATGCCACATGCAAGATGATTCGAAAACAAATGGGTAGAATGCTTTTAGGTCCATTGTAAGCATCCCAGCACTGATAGGGATCTCTATGTGCCTTTTCTGTCTCCAGAGGTCTGGTTCTATCAGAGTAGGTCCATGTGGTTTCTTCTCTGGGATGTCTCACAGAGAGTCAGCTTTGCATTTTGTCAGTAGAGCATCTCCAAGGGACTGAATAGTGAGTCTCTTACCTCCAAAGGGGAAATATGACCAGATTTTGCAGAATTCTCAGAAGAAAGCAATGCCACAGAGGTTTCATTGGCTATCTCCAGATCGACAGGCTAGACTTTGCCCTTACACTCTTAATCCTCAAATTGATACCATATTAGGTGACAGCCACAATAAGATAGGTATAGGATGCAAATCCGAGGAGAAATCAACAAGACCAAAGGTTCTGAAGGGACTTGGGGCGGGGAGGGAGGGAAAGGGAGTGGTGAGCAAGCAATGCCTTAGGCAGGGAAACAACTAGGGAATAGATCAAACAAGGAGGAGGACACAGAGATCCTGTGGTGTTGGAACAGCAGCAATCTAGCTGAGAAGAATTGCAAAGAAGCAGAAAAGGGTGAGCACGATATTGGGAAAAGAAGAAGGTAAAGGAAAAAGAGGAAAGATCTGGAAAGATCTGGAAAGCAAAGCTCTGGATAGAGATATAAATATGTAAATATAGGTTTATGCCTTTGAGCCTTTCTCAACCCCCACTATCATGAACCCCAACCCTGCCTTCCATTTCTGGGAGTATGTATAGTGATACTGATGAGAAGCTCACAACAAATGAAATCCAGGTCAGATAAACCCCTTAGGAATATAAATTGGAGTAGTGATACCAGGAGGGTGAGGGAAACATGGGGGAGGGGGTTGAAGTGAGGAGGGAGAGCTGATCACACTAATTGGCACATAAAGGCCCCTTCTTGAGGGGGATAAACAACAGAAATGTGGGCGAAAGGAGATAGCAGATGATATGAAAATAACAATAATTTATAATTTACCAAGGGGTTATGGGGGAGGGGGAGGTAAAAAAAGAGGTGCTGATATCAGAGGCTCAAATAGAAAGCAAAGTTTTAGAAAATTATTGTGGTAATACATGTATAAATATGCTTGATACGATTGATGCTGGGATCATTATAAGAGCTGTAAGACCCCCCCAATTTAAAAGCTATCATACTGCTCTTGAAATGATTTCTCATTTGAGTTGAAGGCACCAAATCTGCTCCTGAGATCTTCTCAGAACTCAGTGGGAATACTCCGTATCCCACCCCTTGCTTGTCAGTGTGTTGTACTCTAGCAGGTTGTGTGTTGCTGTGATGTTGTAAACTGGGTCACTGATATGGGACACACCAGTAGGGTCACCCCAAGTGAATAATTTTCAGTGGAGTTTCCAAACTAAGAACGGACTAGGAAGACAGACTCAGATACCCACATTGGAGGAAGTAAGTATTGAACACATGGTGCATGCCATAATAAAAGCATCGTAGTCTGGAACCCTAGTGGATAGAAACAGAACAGTGTCCAAAAAGGTGCCAGAGGAGGCCCCTTGACATGTGACTGTGGAGGAGCTGCTTTCTCAGGGTCGAATTGACAACGATTTCCTGAATGTAGCAAAGTTGTGGGGGCAGAGACTTCCATGTCTTGATTTACTGAGGATGTGAGAGCAAGGTAAAATAAAATTCAAAGAACTGCCTGATATCTGAAGCTTGGAATGCATGAAATATGAACCTAGGTGAAATAAAAGTTGCCAAAAACAAATAAAACATATAAAGATAAATATCCTTGGTATTAATGAGCTGAAATGACTGGTAATGACAATTTTGAATCAGACAAACACGGCAAACTATGGCATGAATGAATAAGTAAGATGAATGGGGTTGGATTTATTGTCACAAAGGCATTATGCTACTTATCTTGAAGTACAATCCCGCATGTGATAGGATTTAATCTATCAGCATTCAAGGAAATTCTATTAAACACGTATTTTTCAAAATTATTTATTAGCTGTCAAAACTAGTTATGAAGAAATTTAAGAATTCTACCTATATATCTCCAGACAGAAATTAATCTATCATGTAATTGAGATGCATGATAATGATTAGCATTTGGAATACAGCAGTTGGAAACAAAGTGGAAGGAGATGTAATTGGAAAACATGGTCTTAGTGATTGAAAAGGAGCTGGAGATCCCATGATAGAGTTTTGCAAGACCACCGACTTATTCATAGCTAATATCATTTTTCAACAACATAAATGGAAACTACACACATAGATTTCTCCAGATGGAATTTATGAAATTTAAATTGTCTACATCTGTGGGAGAAGAATATAGCGAAACTAAATATCAAAAGCTGAATGAAGGACAGGGGTTGACTGTGAAACAGACTCCTCTGTGCTCATATATAAGTGAAAGTTGAAGCTAAGTGTATTAAAACACATTTATACAAGGCAATATATGATGTTGAATCTATCCTTCTGAAATTCAACTATCCATCCAACATTCAAGCCTCCATTGCAATATTGAAATATTATATGGAAAAACGTACTGACTGATGCAGGAAACATCAAAAGAAGATGGAAGCAGTTCTCAGTGACTACACCAAAGTGAACTATTGCACATAGAGTCGTTTCAGGAGGCAGCAGATGAGCAGGAACCAATAACACTGAAGGAAGACATTCAAGTGCACTGAAAACATTAGTTAAAGCAGGCTCCAGGAACTGAAGGCATTCCAACTGAAAGGCGCCAACAAGTTGGTGAAGGACTGGGAGCATGAAATAATCCACTCCGTTCAATTTGGAATAGATTTCCCACCCACCAAAAGACATCTTATTTTCCTGCATCTTATAGAATATTATTGATAGCACCTGAAAATACCTTTTTGCTCAAAAAGCTTTTTAACTATGCACTGACAGGGAAATGCCAAAGTTCCTGTCTGTTTTCAGAAGAGCCGACTGAACAATTTATAGCATTGTTGATACCTTATGACTCTGTTGAAATCCTTTAAGAATGGGAATTCCAGAACACTTCATTGTGCTCATGTAGAACTTGTGCATGGACCCAGAAGCAATCGTGTTACATTGTTTAAAATCAAGAAAGGCATGTTTCAGGGTTAAAACTTTCACCATATTTACACATTCTGCATGCGGGGAAAATAATTAAGGAGGCTGGATTATATGAAGATGAATGTGGTATCAGGAATGGACGAAAGCTTTGAAAAACACTTCCAATATCCAGATGACACAACTTTGCCTCCTGAAAGAGAGGAGAATTTGAAACTCTTGCTGACAAAGACCGAGGATTGCAGGCCTCAGTATGCAGAACCACAAGATTTCATTGGGTAAGTATATTGTACAAGACTTCTTTCTAGCACTAAAAGGAAAGGATATCAATTTGAGAACTAAGGTGCGTCTGACCCAAACCAAGTGTTTTTCAATGCCTTATGTGCTTATGAAATTTGAACATGGAATAAGAAAAATCAAAGAAGAATTGATGAGTTGAATTATGGCATTGGTGAAGAATAAGAGAAATACCATGGACTGCCACAAGGACAACACATCAGTCTTGGAAGATTTATGGCCAGAATGCCCATGCAGAGGAAGTACGCACTGCAAACTTTATGTATATGTATGTATGTACATACATATGCATATATATAATTCAGCTTAGTGGAAATTCTATGACTGAATGAGTTTTAGAACTAACATTAATTTCTCTGTGTAATTTTTTATTTTGGAAACAACTATTTTGAGTTTTGATTAACCATATGGGTAATTATAATTGATGGTGAAGTCAGTGTTATTCATTTATAGGTGAAAAAACATTTCTCAAGTTCAGTAATAACAGTTTGTTTTGTTTTCATCTGCTTAAGATATGTACAATATACAAAATAGGATATAAAATATTATTAGAAAATGGTAAATCTAATATTTATAATATTTAGAGTTCTACATAAATCATTTTTAAAATATAAAAGTTTGCTTTCTTTTCTTTTATTGTTTGTTTGAAAAGCTAGAGCCAAAATAATGTCTGCACTCATTGTCATCTGCAATCCATGATTTGAATTCAAATTTGAACAGAATAATTACCAGTTTTTAAATTTTACCATTAGCTAAACATACAAAATACCTAACACTGAATAGATTCAATTATGACTAGCTTCCTTAAAATATCTGAAGTTTTCTCTATTTGAATTTCAGAATAAGAATTTCAGGAAACATAGTACATTGAATATTATTTTTATACCACCATCTCAAACTTGCAATGTAAAAAAATATTTCTTCCTCTTAGCAATGCATATGTAAACTAGATATTTAGATATATAGCATTCATGCAATAACTTTAAGAAATAATTTATACTAAACAATTAGTCATCAGTCACAGTTAAACTTGCATGTCTCAAAGAGTGAAATAAAAATGATCTTTGCTTAGGTTACTGATATGTGAATGACTACCAAAGGTCCTCATTAAAGAATAAATTTTCAAGTTTATGCTTTTCCATTCATTAATTCATAACTATAACTCCTGCTATGTGGGAGTCATTTTATTAAATACTGGCAGAATTTCTATGTATACAGATTTCTTTTACAAAACAACCTTATCACCTTCAAAGAAATCTCCACTTGTCATTTGTCAAATTTGCGATTCTATTCTTGGAAACATTTTTCAAAATCATTTGTTTGGATGGTGGAAAGGACCCCCCTTGTTTTTGTCTTCACCTCTTCTGTTTCATCGACTAAATGCGGAGCATTCATTTCTCTGTGCATGCGTGGAAACAAAAGGAAGTCACAGGGAGCTAGGTCAGGTGAGTTGGATGTGTGGGGCAAGAGAGGCATACTGTTTTAGTCCAAAATTGGTACACTGAGATGGCCGTGTTAACGGATTCATTGTCATCGTGACAAAACCAGTCCCCTGTCTGTCACATATCTGGCTTTTTTTGGTGCATGCTGTTTTGCAATCATTTCAGAACCTCTAAATAGAAAGCTTGGTTACCAGTCTGACCAGGTGGGATGAACTACAAGTGCACTATGAACTGAGGTTTGCATCTCTTTGAGAAGTTGATGGACATCTAAAACAAGTTTTGTCATCTATCGATGTTTCACCTATTTTGACACTAGGAAATCACTCTCATTCTAGTTTTTCCCAAAATGCTGTCTTTGTAAGCTGTGTTTAACATTAAAAATTTCAATGGTCTTTTTTCTGAGCAGGCAACAAAATAGTTGTACACTGTTTTCTTAAATTAGCCATCACAAAAATGAGGTTCGAGCAAACCTGCTCTTACAAACATATTCTCTGTGACCAGAGCGTACCTTCTCAGTCAGGCCAGTGGGTGCACTAACTCAGAGGGAGCTGCTCCATGCTTCTCTAGAGGGAAAAATGTGTACTACAAAAGCTCCTCTTTGCTAAGCACAATTCTGTTTTTGGGGGGTACTTCTATATATATGTATATGCATATGTACATATACATATATATAATGTAGTGAGTACTTAATCTATTGTATTATATATTTCCTTGTTGGATGTTATTTTGTTTTTCTAATTATGAAAGTAAAAGAAAAATTAGGAAACAAGCCTATTAGTAACTCTATTCTGAATTAATAATCTATTTTTCTATTCCATTACTGACATATTAAAAGCTAAATGTCCTATAGTAATTTAGTAATTCAAAATATTCCACTAATGAGATTTTAGGTCATTCCTAAATAGACATATTTATTAATTTTATAACATGACTTTTTATTCCATATGAATCTGTAGATGTGTGAACTCTTCCATATGTGGTTATCATCTATATACTGTTATGCAAATTTTACAATTTTATATATTTCCCCTCACTTTTATTTATTTCATTAATAATTTTAGTTTGGATACTTATTCATAGCAACATCTAGCAGTTTTCTCAGTGTTTAAATAATATTAATTTTGTAGTAGTATCAGGAAACAGTTGTACACACATCATGACCTTTACACTGAAAATATGCTAAAGAATGTACCCTAGGAGAAATAGTCCAATTTTGTTTAGTGGTTAAGTGCTGAGTTGCGATTTGCATCATCAGCAACTTGAAGCCACCAGAAGATCTGCAGAAGTAAGATTGAGTTCTCTAATCTAGAAAACAATTGCAGTTTCTCAAAATCTCAGGGGGTGGCTCAGAGTTAGTATTGAGTCCATGGCAGTGAGCTTAGCTTTAGCCTTGAGCAAATTAACTTTAGTATCCTCTAGTTCCTCACTCTGAAGCACTGCTAAAGTAGGTCTTGGTCATTCCTGGGTTGCTAACCACCAGGTCAGAAGTTTGGTAACACCATCTACAAAACAAAAGTTCAGGTTCTCTTCTAACGTAAGAAGCTACAGTCTCAGAAACCCACATGGACAATTCTGCTTGAATTATTGGATCCTATAAGTAGTAATCAACTCCATGGCAGTAAATTTGTGTTTCTTGGATGGCCTTGCTCCACTGTTCATCTGTAGTTTATAATGAGCTGGCATGTGTGTTGCTGTGATCGTGGACACTCTATCACTAATATTTCAAATACCAATTGAGTCACCAACGAGAAGAGATTTCAGAAGAGCTTCAAGATTAAGAAAAGCATAGGAAGAAAAGGACATGTACTCCATTTCTAAGTGCTTAGCCACTGAACATGTTATAAACAGCTGTGAAATATATCTTTCCATGAGCAAGAGGATGAGCTTCTTTGGTTAAAGGCACTCGAAATATAAGGAAAGAACTACCTCCCTAAAGTAATGTCATTATTAATCAAATAAATCACATTATTTGTGGGACCTTCATTTGCTGGTAGGACACAATAAAATAATAAGTAGATCCAAGCCTCCATTAATAATTACAAAATGAGGGCTGAGCCCCGGTGGCATAGTGCTTGTGCACGGGACTGCGGACCACTGGGACGGAGGTTCAATTCCAGCAGTGGGGCTGGGCCTCCTACTCCCACCACTGGAGAGCAGTGATGCCCCCCCCAAAAAAAAATTACAAAATGAAATATATGAAGTGTCACTGTCAGAAAGTTGGAAGATGTTAAAAATAAAATGGAATACTTATAGATTTATACTCTAAACTATGGGAATCACATTGATTTGACCCACAATTCCCACTGCAGGAAAAAATATTCAGCAAACTTATAAATTCAAAACCTATAGTCCAAGAGAAAGTGTAGGTATCTGCTTTTGCAGCCCTCCTGGTACATTACTGGGGTGGTATTTCCCACTTCAAGTAACACCGCTGTAGATGTTAGCTAGTTGAAACAAATTTCTGATGACCATTTGAAGAAAAAAATTATAAGGTCTATTATACTGAGAACAACAAATTCAAAAGAACTGGCACCGAGTTCATCACCCAACAGAATATTTAAATGTTTATCTTCAAAAATAATGCTATATATTATGGAGAAATATTTATGTACTTACAAGTAAGTCCACTTGATAATATTATTGAATTTATGAACTATCCTATGAAACCAATGATAAGAAAAATTTACCATACTTTTCAGACTGACTGTGATCAAATATAGAGTCAAGTATACTGAAAGCTACTAGCCTGTGGAATGCAACAGTTGGAATCCAAGAGGAAAGGTCAGTAGTTGGAAGATGTGATAGGTTTATTGTGCTATGTAAGCTGATAGGAACAGGTGGACATATTCTAAACAGGTTGTAACTTGATTGGAGGGCTACCAAGATAAATGAAGATGGATGGACCTCATATCTCTCTTGTTCCCTGGTAATCCGACCATCCTGCTGCTGCTTTAGTTAGTTCTCTGTCTCAACCTTTGTGCTACACTATCTGAAGGCCAAGCCAACCCGTAGATTGTATTGCTGAACAAAGAGGGTCCTTCAAGTCCTGCTCTTCCATTCTGCTGGCATGTACATTACTTGAGCTTAAATCGTATCCATGTTGAAAATATTTTCCTTGTATGTGATTAGATATTATCTTATCACAGACAAAATTTTACTTCAAGATAGATATTGGAATGTCTATTTTGTTGGTGAATGCAACATCATTTTATAAAAAAATTAAGATCTCTTACAGCTATTATCATGTCCATATATACATCCATATGTCAAATACATCAGTGCATATGTAGTTATTATCTTTTTAAAAGCATTCTCTTTCTACTTGAGCCCCTAGCATCAGTTTCTCATTTCCCCTTCCCTCCCCCATTTCCCCTTGATAATTTATAAATTATTCTTTTAAATATTTTTCTATGTCTTACACCAACCCCTGACTCATTTCAGCGAGTTGTCTGCTGTCCATCCACCTGGCATGGGCGGTCTTATGTCAATCATTGTGATCGGTTTCTCTTTACTCCCCACCAATCATGCTTACACTCCTAGTATATCTTCCCCCCTTATTGGTCCTGAGAAGATTCTATTTTCTAAATTCCTTGTGTTTAGAGCTCTTGCCTGAACCAGTATACATGATAGGGTCTAGCCAAATTTGTAAGATAAGATTGGGGTCTTGGTAGTGGTGTGTGGGTGAAGCATTAAAGAGCTAGAAGAGGGAATGTGTTTCATTGGTGCTATATTGCACTCTGACTGACTCTTGTCTTCCTTGTGGCCCTCCTATTAGGGGTATCCAGTTGACTACTGATGGGATTTGGTCTCCACTCTGCCAAGCAAAAAGTTGATGTTCTTTTTTGTTTGTTTGTTTGTTTGTTTGGGGTATTTGATGTCTGATAACTGATCTCATTGACACCTCATGATTACATAGGCTGGTGTGCTTCTTCCATGTAAGCTTTGTTGCTTCCAAGCTAGAAGACACTTTTTTATCTTCAAGATTTTAAGACCCCAGACACTAAGTCTTTTGACAGCTGGGAATCATTTGCTTTCTTCACCACATTTGCTTATGCACCCATTTTGTCTTCAGTTATTGTGTCAATGAAGATGGGCATCACAGAGTGCCAAGTTAATAGAAAAAATTGTTCTTGTATTGAGGGAGCACTTGAGGAGGGCCCAATGCCCACCTGCTACCAAATACTTTATAACTAAATATACTTATATAGCTCTAGTTCTCTGTCATAGGTAAATGTATATATATATACATATATGCCTATATTTAGACCTTTGTAAATGTCCTTTGTTTCCCAGTTCTTTCCACTATTTCCTTTTACTTTTCTCCCATCTCACTATCATGTTCAGCCTTCATTCGGGTTTTGGCTATATTCCTCTTGTCTACATTGCCTTTGATTGAGCCCCATAAGCATCCTATGCACTCCTTGCCATCAATATTAGATCACTTATTTGCCCCTTGTCTCTGCATTTGTTGGCACCCCCCCTTTTTCCAAATCTTCCCCTCTCCCGTGTCCTCTTGGAGCGGTGATTCCCACTGTTTTCTTCTCTGAATTGTTCATCCTACCTACCTTCTCCAGATAGAAATGTATAGACAATATCATTCTTACTGAATTCATCATCTTCAAATAATAATCCATATGACTGTCTGATTCAAAATGACCTAAATCAGTCTATTTTAACTCACTAACATGTGTTATATCCATATTTATGTGCTGCATTTCATTTTTGATGACTTCTAATTGACCTAGATTCATACTTTGTATATTCCAAGTTTTGATTACTAATAGATGTTGGCAGCTCTTTCTTCCCATTTTGAACAATGCTCTAACATATGAACTATGCTTTGGCAAAGAATATTAAAAGTACCATGGACTATCAAAGCAAAACAGATCTATCTTGGTACCACCAGAATGTTACTTAGAAGCATGGAGGGAGCAACTTTATCACACATACTTTGGACATGCGATCAGGAGAGACAGTCCATGGCAAAGGACATCATGCTTGGTAGTGTGGGAGGAAAGCTAAATAGATGAAGGATGTCAGTCAGGTGGATTCACACAGTGGCTACAGCAGTCAGCTCAGACATCAGACCAGCCGTGCGGATGGAGCAGAACCCACGGCTTGGTCCTGTAGTGATGACTCAGTTGGACTGCTCTATAATAAAGTAACGAGGCAATGGAAGGACTTTGGTGGCATAATGACTTATATATCAGGCTACTAATCACAAGGTCAGCAGTTTAAAACCACCAGTCATTTCGTGGGAGAAAGCTGAGACTTTCTGTTGACAGTTTTGAGCTTCATTAGGCAACTGAAAATCTTATGAAAGTGGGTGTAGTATCATGCAGCATTTCATTCTGCTGTGTATAGCGACAAGCAGGTTGGAGCCCGTGCCTTGTCACCTTATAACAACAACATGTTGCACACAATGTGATATTTTTTTTCTAAATGCGTGTTTTCACTGTGACTGTTAAAAAAATACATGAGAAATGCCTCTGATAAATGTACGTTTACTTTGTGGAGTTCCAGATTGAAAATAATCATTGTTTCATTTTAGTCAGAAAGTAAGATTTATTTTTTCATCTTGTCTTTATAGGAAAGCCAACTAGCAATCCATTTCACTCACTGCCATTGAGTCAATGCTGATTTATCACTCTATGGGACAGGGTAGAACTCCTCAATCTAGGCTACCAAGACTGTAGCTCTTTAAGGGAGTGGAAAGCCCTGTCTTGTTTTTGATAATGCATTAGATATTAGATGTTGCTTAGAACTTTATTAAAATTACAATACTAGGGAATAAAATAAAGAATAAATATATAGGGGTACTTTGGTGGGAATTTGAAGGAAGCATTCTATGCAATCACTTTTTGACTTTTGTTCACTAATGTGGTTCATACCTAATCTTAGATTGGATGTGAATTTGGACTTGATAACCTCATTTTAATTATCTTATCATTACAAGGATATGTTAATTGGGTGTGCATTTCCATGATGTTAACAACCAGAAAGGAATGCATGTAGAGTATCTTCATTGTACATCTCACCTGACAGGACTTTCTATATAATTAGCATTTCATTTTCAGAGGAATTACGATTCAATGGCAATGAGGGAGAGCAATAGAGATTAAAGGACCTGCTAATTAAAGGAACTTATCAGTGAATCCCTGCATGCTAACAAGTACTGAAAATTATTAGCAGTCAACCTAACATATTCCATAAATGAGATATGTGAAGTGGGTAAATAGGAAATATATATATATATAAATCTCTCTCTATATATATATAAAATCCAAGGCACATCTTTTTATATTACTCAGCACCCTTATGATTAAACTAATATAAATTCTAACCAAGGAAGACTACTTTCCTCCTCACTATATTTTGAAAATGGCTACATCTTCAATAGATAATGTCTTCTATATATGAGCTATTATATTTATACACACCTCAGAGTTTATTACTTTGTAGATTATTTTTCATGAGAAAAAAATATCCGCTCACATTTCACTGTCTCTGTAACTATATTTTCATATCATTATATTTAAATTTTCATAGATGGAGAACATCTGAGGAACAATGGAAATATATTCTATGTTTGCATTTCACCATTCCATTACTTAACTTGGCAAAAGCAGTCTCACGGCTGCAGCCTCTGTTGGCACCGTCGCTTGCACCCCTTTGGGCAGGGCACTCTTGCCCAGCACAGATGAGTGGCTCTTCTTCCGTAATAGCCTTGGGATTTCTTCTATGCCTACCTCTGTAATGGTTCGCTTTTGTACCGAGTGGTATGGCAAAGCGGATCCATCTTTGAGTGCTGTAGATCTTACTTCATGCTCCCTTCCAAACACTCGGCAGGAATCACAAAGACTATGGGTAGAAGAACCATATCAAGCAGTTTCACTTGAGCACATTGTTCCTACAGACACAGAAAAGCCTCCATAATATATGAACTTGCTATACACTGAGATAGTATTAAGGCAGTTGGTTATGGATATCAAGAGTTATGAGCTGAAATGATTGCACATATCCAGACTGTAGTTTCTGAAAACTTAGAATAAAGATTGCCTAAGATATGGCAGAGGCATTGAGCCACTGCAAGCACTGACATAAGCAGGAGACAGAGGACATGGGATGGACATATTGTAGTTTATCAGTGATGCTTTAACAAAAATATCCAAAGCGTGTGAGTCTTCTGTAGCAGAAATAGACTTCCTATGAATAGTAAATGTGAAGTCTGAATTCGAGGTGTTAGTAGGAATTGTCTTTCTCTTTCAACTTTATGAGAAGATTTCAAGATCAATTTCAGCTTCTGTCAGCCTGTGTGTTTCAATGTTTCTTGGCTTATACGTATTTTGTCTCTTCTATGTATCTGTCCAAGTGTGAAGATAGTTCTACTTTTCAAAAATCATTGCTAATTTGTTCAACTTAGAAGTGATTACATTTACAATCTAGCGTACACCAGTGTGACATCTGAATTATAAGAAAAACCTTAGTTTTAAACAGGATCACATCTATAAATAAAGGAGTTAGGACTTTAAAATATTATCCCAGGGGTCACAATTCAATTTATCCAAAATCTGCTAATGTCCGTAAGTGTCCCAACCAAAGTGAAACAGAAAGTGAATATACCATGTTTTTCATCAGGCAGCATTGTAGTACAAAATGCTAAAATCTATCTTGAGATAAAACTGTGATTAATTATTATAATTCCTCCTGTGTGGTCTTTGGATTATATGGAAACAAACTTAGTAATAAGACTTGCTTGTAATTGTATGCTTTATAATGGTGCTTCATAAGAATGGTCTCTTACCATGTTTTTAGTAATAGTGCAGAATATATAATAGAATATATAATTGAATACATAATTTTGAAAAAGACCCACGCACATTTAGTCAACTGATTTTCAGCAAAAGTGCTGAAGCAAATCAATGAAGAAACTGATAAACCAAATATAAAAATATTAATGTCAACATCAAGGTTACCACTTCACACACTGACATCAAGTTCATGCCAACTCATAGGTTGCCTATTGGACAGGAGAGATCCACCCTTGTGAATATTTGAGATAATAATTCTTTATGAGAGTAGAAAACCCTGCCTTCTTCCTCATAGTAGCTGGGAATTTCAAGACAAGGATCTTGAAAACCTCAGAACAACATAAGTATAAGCACTAACAAATTAAAACTTTTAGAAGAAAACATTGGAGGCAGGGAGCTGTTCATAATATTGTGTTTGGCAAATCTTTCTTATATAAGACACAAAAATCAAAACTATAAAAGGTAGCTAGAGGGAGAAATGAATAGTCTTCTTTGGTTTATCTAATTCCTCTTGCGGCTAACAACTCTAGTGTAATATTGAAAATATATGGATCACTTATTGAAAAAGGTTAGACTATATGAGCAGTAGTCTTTGATTTGAAAGAAGAATCTATAGTTTTGCTTTGATGTGTAGATTTCAGCTTTAGGCATTTTAATGGAGCTGAAATATAAATGGATTTGAACCATCCCCCCACAAATTCCTTGAATATATGAAGTGGTTTAACAAACCATTTGAAACCATGACTTCAAACTAAGGTCTCACTAAGGATGGAATGAAATCATCTGGGTCCATGTTTAGTGAAAAAAGAAAGCAATATATATGTATGCATATTTACGTATTAATTTGATAGAATCAAGTATTTAGGAATAAGTTTTAGAGTTCTAATATAACGACGGATCTTTCAGGCTAGTTGAAAATATTCAGATTAAAGGAAAGTCTATCATGCCACTGAGAAAGCATTGTTTTGAAGTAATTGTCTTCATGTGCAATAAACAAAAAAAAAAGAGCAATTTTTTAAAATCCATGGAAAATCTGAAGTGTCAGCATATCCAACAGGAATCTGACAAAATATAAAAATATATTCCAATGATTTAGACAGTTACAATTATATTATTACATTGTAATATAAACTAAACTGTCCCCCAAATGGAGCATTATGACTTTACCTCCACAGAGATATGTAAGTTTGTTCCTCTAGCTTTCTATGGTGCTTTCAATAATCTCCAGCAATTTGATAATTCAAAAATATCAATTCTTTTGTGGTTTTTTTAACTTATTTTCAGATTCCACTCTCATATGAGATAATGGAAAATGCCAACATTTTAGAAATGTTCATCATAGCCATTGTGAAGTCATCTTTCATATTCTGAAGAGGTTTATGCAAAAGATTTATCCAAAATACCATATATTGTTTTATTTCTTGGCTTCTGCTTCCAAGAATCTTGATTATGATTTCAAGTAAAGGAAGCCCTCGACAACAGCAAGCTTATCTATCTGTCTCTCCATGTGTTTGTGTATAAGTATGTGTATGTTGCTTAAAGTTTATCCTCTGTCTAGTCAGATCTGATTCATACTGACCCTTTGTACAACATAATGAAACACTGGCCATTATTTAGCACACTCACATTGTTACATTTAAGATGGTTGCTTTGGCCACTGTGTCAATCCATCTATTTGAGTATCTTCCTCTTTCTCCTTGTCCTTCTATTTTGCCAAACATGATGTCCTTTTCCAGGCACTGGTCTCTCGTGATAACATGCTCACAATATGAGAGATGAAGTCTCACCAGTCTCCCTTTTAAGGAGTATCCTGTACTTCTTCCAAGAGTGATCTGTTTATTTTTTGGTCCATCTCTGGTACACCCAATGTTTTTCAATAGCATAAAACAAATGTATCAATATTTCTTTAGCATCCATTGTTGAAAAGAATGTATATATAGATAGATGATAGATAGATAGATACATAGATGATAGATAGATAGAGATGTAGGTGTATATTTCCTATATAGGAAGGATTCTGCTTTATTTATAGTGAGTTGTAATATATATTGAAGGCTGTAGTCTTTTACCTTCATCAGCATGCCTCAAGTTCTTGTGGCCTTCAATAAATCAGATTATAATGTATGTACATTGCAGGTTGTTGATAAACCTTTCTTGAGTCATGATGCTCTTTTCTTCCTCATAGATTCCAGGTACAAAATTATCATATTAGTATAAAGACTGAAAAAGTACTGTGTAAAAATAACCCAGACAAACATTTTCTGATTTTAAAGCATGCAACATAAAGTGTTCAATGGCTAAGTTCTCAAAAATGAACTGCATAATCCTCTTTCAAAAGTCACCTAAGAAGACAAAGTGAAATATGATTTGCTAAATCCTTGAATTAAAAAGAAAAAATAAAAATTTTGCATAGATCATACAGAAAGAAATTCAGGAATTTTCAAGTCTCAAGTTAGGATATTAAATAATTTTATGAGAAAATATTGAATGATAGAGAAGAAAAAGCATCAAATGAAGATGGAAGTAAAACACAGATTCATTGTACCACAATAATGGTTTTACTAATATCCATTTCAAGCTGCAATGGAGGCATTAAAAATAAACAAGCAAAAAGCTGCTCCAGAAATCAACAAAATACAAATGAAATATTGCACCAAGTTAATTAAGCTAATTTGCACTAGAAATTTTGGTCAATCAATTTGAACATATCAAATTGATATGTATTTATGCCATCCTAAGAATGGTGGTCCTAAAGAAGGCAGAAATATGCCAGTTGAAAATCAAAAGAGGTGTGCATTGTGTTAGTCTGGTTAGACTAGAGAAACAAATTCATAGGTACACTTATATGAACATTAGGGAGGTTTATATACAAGAGCAATTTAGCATTGAGAAAAACATCCCAGACCAGTCCAAATCAAGTCCTTAAGTTGGACAGTAGCCCATATGTCCTACATAAATCCATAAAGTCCTCTTTAGACTCACTAAACACATTCAATTATGCAGAATGCAAGAAAATCACAGGCCAGTAGGTGTAGTCAGTGGTGGTAGAAGCATCTCAGTTCTGGCAGGGGTCTCTCTGTGGCTTCTCCAGCTTCAGAGGTTTGGTTGCATCCATGTGATTTCTCCTCAAGATGCCTTGCAGGTAGTAAGCCTTGTCAGCAGAGCGTATCCAAGCGAGTGAATCAGTGTCTTCTACTTCCAAGAAGGAAGTACCAGATTTCCCAGAATTCTCAGAGTAGATGGCCATGCCCACAGAGAGGTTTCATTTGGTATTTCCAGATTGACAGGCTAGATTCCATCCTTATGCTCTTAATTCTCAAATTGACACCAGATTAGATAATTGTCACAGGCATAATGAGTAGTTTTATAGACTTGAAGATTATTAATCTTCCTGGTCAATACAGTGGCTACAAAGCATCCTTAATTTTTTTTTTTTACTTTGTGAGAGTAGAGTCAAACATGAACATTAGGTAAGGAAAAATTGCCTTGAGGGGGATTATATGGTTGTTGGAAGACAAAATATGATCAATGGACACTATGTAGCATGAGATGGACTCATATTGTCACCATTACATATAAAACTAGACAAAGGCTTGATGAAACAATTTTTTGAAGGTTTTGGTATATTCGTGTATTGAACACATACTGCATAAATTACCTTGACTTAGTATGGAAAAGCACAAAGTAAACATGTTAGATTTAGTTGTACCACTGAATGAATTCAAATCATGTGTCTGATGGTCATTTGTTCTTATTGTAAGAATCTTGGCAACTAAACAAAATTAGTAGAGGATCTACTCTTGTTTCAATATGCTTGGCTGTAGGATGAATGTTAAACTTTATTATATACACACTCACTAAGACCACTTTCAAGGCACTCTGTGTGAATTAAGCAAATGTTTCACCAAGACATAATATAATGGTGAAAGTCCGATAGCAACTAAAGTGAGATGCTCACATGATCGAAGGCTGTTGTTGAATTTGTATGCAGAATTTTCCCAGTCACAGAAATTCAACAAAAGGAATATCCTGTGTGTTGAATGACTGGAGAGTTTGTGTCAGAAATCAGTGCTTTTGATATATTTTTATGTAGTACACTTTTCATTTTAAAATATTTTCTTCATATTTAAAAGATACTAATTTTATTTTGTTTTTCTTAAGATCATTTTATTGGGGGCCCATAACTCTTATAACAATTCATACATCAATTATATCATGCATATTTGTACATATGTTTCCATCATTATTTTCTAAGCATTTATTTTCTTCTTTTTTTTAATTTAATCATTTTTGGGTGGCTCATACATCACTTTTCATCATGCACAGTTGAACACATAGTTACATAAACTGTGCAAAGCACCCCACTTGCCTGACCTGGTCAACATTCTCCCAACATCTGCCTTTCTACTTGGGCCCTTGATATGAGCCCCATTCCTTCCCCCTCCAGGATTACCCCCTCCCCCCTAGTGCTCATTATTCTGTAATCATTATTGTTTTGTCATGTCTTACACTGCCCGACATCTCTCCTTGCCCACTCCTCCCTACGTCCGTCCTCCAGATAGGAGACAGTGTGCAGATCCCCAGAGCTGACTTCCTAGAGAGGAAGTCCACCCCACCCTCTCTCCACCCATCTGACATCTCCACTCTCATGAATGATCCTGAGGAGTTCATCCACCCTGAGTTCCCTGCATTTCCAGCTCCCATCTCCGCCAGTGCACCTCCTCAGTCCAGCTTGAACTGCATGGCAGAGTTGGGACCGTGGTGGTTCAGGAGGAGGAAAACTTGAGGAAATAGAGGAAAGTTTTATGCTTCATTGCTACCTCACTGCCCCTTGACTGACCCATCTCTTCCCCATTAAAGGAGTATCCAATTGTCCACAAGAAGGCTTTGGGTCCCCACACTGCTCTCCCCCTCATTTTTACTGATTTAATCCTTGTTCTTTGATGTTTAATGTCTGCTCCCTTCCACTCCTCCTGTGATCACACAGGTTGGTGCGCTTCCTCTATGTGGGCTTTGCTGTTTCTGTGCTGGATGACCACTTTTTCACCTTCAAGCCTTTAAGATCCCAGCTGCTTTATCATTTGGTGGCTGAGCGCCATCAATTTCTTCGGCTCTGTCTGCCTCTGCTCCCTTTTGATCTCAGCGATCATGATAGGAGGGTGGGTATTTAACTATATGTTCTTTTTTGTTCTTTGATGCCTGAGAGCCTGGTTCTTTCCACTCCTCATGGTTACACAGGCTGGTGTGCTTCTTCTATGGTAGGCCTCGTTGCACTGTTTCCTCATCCACAAGCCTTTGAGGTCTCAGGCATTATGCCTTGATAGCCGGGTACCATTAGCCATCTTCACCACTCTTTCTCCTGTCCCTACTTGTCTTCAGTGATCCTCTCAGGAAAGTGCATACGCAGTAATATATTTTTCCCTGTTTGATGCCTGAGACTTGATCCTTTTGACTCCTCTCAGCCACGCTGGCTGGTGTGCTTCTTCCATGTGGACTTGGATACTTCTTGGCTAGTTGGCTGTTTATCTTCAGGCCTTGAGACCTCAGACTGTATATCTTTCTTCACCACATTTGCTTATGCACCTATTTGACTTCAGTGATCATATTCAGCCGGTGAGCACTGCGGCCAGATTCATAGAACAAAGTGTTCTTGCATTGAGGGTGTGACTGGGTGGGGGCCCAAGGTCCAGCTGCTGCCTTAGTACTAAGCCTATAACTATATGTTCCTGATTTTATTCCCACCTTTTCATAGATAGTTATTTTTAAATACATCGATGCCTGTGTTTAGACCTCTACAGGTGCTCCTTGCCTGCTCGTTCCTTCCTCTATTTCCTTCTGTCTTCCTCCTGTCCCTCTTTTGTGGTCAGTCTTCATTTGAATTTCATAACTTCCTCTCTGTTAGATTACACTTACTTTAGGCATATTAGGCCTCCCCCACTCTCCTCCCTACCAATTGTGGACCACTGGTTGTTCTCCCCATCTCTGAGTCTGTCCATGCTCCCTTTCCCCCATGGCTATTAGGAACCATTGGTCTAGCTGTTCTCTCCTCCGGAATGTTCAACCAGGAGTGCTCCCTTCTTGATTTGATCCATTTTGGGGACTCAGACCGCCTTGTTTCCCTATTGTGTGTCTCCTGAGATGTCCTTTGTCGCTGTCTGTAGGAAGACAGTGTGACAGGCCCTGTTTGCCCAGTCCCCCTGTGGCTTAGGACCCTTCACGAAAGTAGTCCTCTGAGCATAGTGGGCAGGGATCGGGACAGCATGGGGACCGGACGGGCTCTTCTTCTCTTCCTCCATTTCCTCCTGTCTCCATGTGGATGCAGCATGCTGGTCTCTTTCTGCCACCTTTTCTCTGCCACACCCGCTTCCATTCAGGGAGTCAGTCTGCTTCTGGTTATGGCCGGTCCTATGCTCTCTCTATACATGTCTTCTTCCACCACCGTCCTCGCAGTTGGGTGTTGCGTGGTAGGATCTACACCCCTGCTTCATCTTCTGTGGAGACAAGACCCATACTCTTCCCCTGGGTGAGTAATTCCCTGCTCTCTCCGTTAACCTTTTACTTTCAAACCTTCTTTTTCTCTATCCATATTTTGTCTTCCCTTGCTGAGCTGTATCCAACATGTCCCTGCCTGGGTTTGGTTCTACCTCCTCCACTTTCCCTGGATCTCTGATCAACTGTTATGTTATAGGGGGCTTCCCCTCTATACCTACCATATCGGTTACACTTACCTCAGTGGGCCCATGCTGTACTTCTCATATTGTGTTTGGCTCACTTCACTTAGCATAATTTCCTCCAGCTCTTCCCGTGGGAAGACATGTTTCATGTTCTCATCAGTGCTTTTGAGTGAAGCATAGTACTCCATTGTGTGTATGTGCCAGACTTTGCTGATCCACTCGTCTACTGATGGAAATTTAGAGTGTTTCCAACTTTTTGCGATAGTGAATTGCACTGCAATAAACATTAGTATGCACACCACTGGCAGTGGTTTATTTCTTTCTTATTCTGGGTATATACCCAGTAGAGGGCTAACTGGGTCATAAGGTAGTTAAATATCCATTTTCCTTAGGTATCATCAGGTTGCTTTCCATAATGGTTGTGCATATCTACAGGACCACCAGCAATGTAGAAGTGTTCTTATTTCACCACATCCCCTCCAACATTTGTTGCTCTATGTTTTTCTGATGTGGGCTAACCCCAAAGGTGTTAGATGGTATCTCATAGTGGTTTTGATCTGCATTTCTCTGATGGTTAATGATCAGGAGCATTTTCTCATATGTTTATTGGCCATGAGGGTCTCCTCCTTAGTGAAACTTCTTCTTAGTTTTTTTCCCCCATTTCTTCAAAGGGTTAACTGATTTCTTCTTTTTGCGGGCAAGGGTATTGTAGGTTTTCATGATAAAACCTTTGTCTATTGTGTCATTGCTAAAAATCCTCTCTTAGCCTGTGGGTTCCCTAGTTAGTCTCTTGGTAAAGCCTTTTGATGCACACAGGTGTTTTATCCTTAAGTCACATTTGTCAATTTCAGCATCTCCTGTGTGTGTACCGTCCTATTGCAGTCAGTCTTTGTGTTTCTTGGGCCAAGGTTCTTAGATTTTCCCCTATTCTTTCACTAATTGTCCTGATGGTTTGAAGTTTTACTTTGAGGCCTTTGACCCACCTTGAATTGTTTTTGTGCATGGGGAGAGGTAGAGGTTCTGTTTCATTTTTCTACATGTGGATTTCCATTACTTCTACCATAATTTGTTAAATAGAGTGTCACCATCCCACTTGACACTCTTTGGGCCCTTGTCGAAAATCAGTTGTCTATATGCTAATGGTTTTATTTCTGGGTTTTCTATACTTTTCCATTGGTCTGTGTATCTGTCATTATACCAATACCATGCTCTTTTGAACACTGTGGCTTTGTAGTAGGTGTGAAAGTCAGGTAAAACAAGCCCTCCAACTGTGTCCTTCTCCTTGAGGAGATCTCTGCTAATACTGGGCTTTACTCTCCCTTCCACAAGGAGATGTTGACCAGTTTTTCCAGTTCTATGAAGAAGGCTGTTGGTATTTGAATTGGTATGGCATTGAACTTATAAAGTACCCTGGGTAGGATAGCCATCTTTACTACATTGAGTCTGCCAATCTACAATCATGGAATATTTCTCCCTTTATTAAGGTCACACTTGGTTTCCTGTTGTAAGTTTTTATAGTTTTCCTTGTACAGGTCTTTTGTGATTTTTGTTAGATATATCCCTAGATATTCAATTTAATTTTGACTATTGTGAATGGTACTGCCTTCCTGATCTCCTCTTACATGGTCTTGTCAGCCATATACAGCAATCCAATCAACTTCTGTTTGTTAATCTTGTACCCTGCCACTCTTCCATATTCCTCTATCACTGTTAGTGCTGCGGCTGTGGAGTGTTTGGGATTTTCAATATATAGGATCATGTCATCCACAAATAGTGATAATTTCATTCCCTCCTCCCCCAGTTGGATACTTTTGATGTCTTTCTTTTGTCTTATGTTATTAGCTAGGACCTCCAGCACTATATTGAATATCAGTGGGGATAAGGGACATCCTTGTCTGGTCCCCTTTTTCAGTGGGATTGATTTAGTCTTTTCTCCATTGACAATGATGTTAGCTGTTCACTTTTCACAGATAGCTTGTATTAACTTGAGAGACTGCCCTTCTATTCCTATCTTCTTGAGCATCTTCATTAGGAAAGTGTGCTGTATGTTGCCAAATGTTTTCTCTGCATCTATGGATATAATCATGTAGCTCTTATATTTTATCTTATCAATGTGGCATATAATACTGATGGATTTGCAGATGGTAAAGCATCCCTGTATCCCTGGGAAAAATCCTACCTGGTCCTGATGGATTATGTGTTTTATATACTTTTGTATTATATTGGCCAATATCTTGTTGAAGATTTTTGCATCTATGTTCATTAGAGATATCGGTCTATAGTTCTCTATTCCTGTAGGATCTTTTCCATGTTTGGGTATCAAAGTTATACTGGCTTCATAAAAGGAGTTTGGGAAATTTCCGTCCTTTTCTGTCCTCTGAAAAACTTTGTGGAGTTTTGGTGCCAGCTCTTTCCTGAAAGTTTTGTAGAATTCCCCTGTGAAGCCATTTAGTCCAGGAGCTTTTCTTGTTGATAGGTTCTTGATAACCATATCTATTCCTTCTCTTGTTATGGGTTCATTTAGATTTTCCACCTCTATCTGGATCAGTCTGAGGAGCGATTACTTTTCCAGGTATTTGTTCATGTTGTCCATGTTTGTTCTCATTGTTGAACTCATTAGAGTTGAGCATTTCAGAGTTTGGTGTGATTTTCCTTTTAACCTCATAGGGTCTGATGTGATTACCCCTGTTTCATTCATCATCCTGTCTATTGTTGCATGCTCTTTTTCTATTGATCCTTTCAAAGAATCAGCTCTTTGCTGCACTGATCTTCTGCATTGTTCTTTTATCTACCCATTGATTCAACTCTGCCCTGATGTTTATTATTTCTTTCTTTCTTTCTTTTTTTTTTTTTTTTTTTTTTTTTTTTTTTTTTTTTTTTTTTTTTTTTTTGCTGTTGGAAAGATTATTCTGTTGACTCTCTTCTAGCTGCTGGAGTTTTAATGAGCATGTATCTGTCATGAGTCTCTTCCTTTTTCATATAAGCACTTATTACAACCAAGCTACCTCTGTTGTCTTTTCGCCAAGTCCCAGAGGCATTGATAGGAGGTGTTTTCATTGTCATTCATTTCTAGAAAAAAATTTTTTTAATCTCCCTTCTATTCTGGGTTAGTACCCATTCATGCTGAAGAAGCTCATTATTCAGCTTCGACCTGTTGGTCTTCACTTTCCTGGTTATCCTTTCATTGATCTCCAGCTTTATGGCATAGTGATAAGAGAATGATGTCTGTATGATCTCTATATGTTTGAATTTACTTAGGCTTGACTTATGAACCAGCATTTGATCTATCCTCGAAAATGGGTCATGTAGACTGGAAAAAAATGTGTATTTATTTGCATTTGGATGAAAAATCTAAATATATCTATCAGATCTGGTTGCTTAATTGTATTGTTTAGTTCTACATCCTCTTTACTGAGCTTGCTACGCAATAATCGATCTCTTGCTCTTAAAGTGGTGCATTGAAGTCCCCTACTATAATTGTTGAGTCTGTGATATCTTTCTTCATGTTGTGGATGGTCTGTTTGATGAATTTCGCGGGTCTCTCATTTAGCGCATATATGTTTAATATGCTCACATGAGCATTATAAAGTGCCCTTCCTTGTTTCTTTTTACGGTTTGAACCTTGAGATCAATTTTGTCTGAGATTAAGATTGTGACTCCAGCTCTTTTTGAGTCACCATTTGCCTGGGATATCCTCCTCCAGCCTTTCATACTTAGTTTATTCTTGTCTGCAATCTTAAGATGTGTTTCCTGTAGGCAACAGATTGATGGGATATATTTTCTGAGCCAGTCTGAGAGGCATTTTATTCTAATGGAGGAATTGAGGCTGTTTATATTTAGGGTTATTATCCCAATCTGTGCATTCAGGAATGCTATCTCTTGGCTTTTTATTTGGGTGCATTTTTGTCAATTTTTTTATTGCTGAGCTGTGTTTTTGTTGGGGGCTTCTTTGTTGCCATGTTTTCCTCCTATGGCCATACTTTCTAAGTGATTGGCATCAATTTGCAGTCTTCTGGATGGAGTTGGGCTGAGACTGAAGGGCATATATCCAACCCTCATCGGAACATAGTCTTATGATCTTACCAGATAAGTAGATTGTACTTTGACTATTAGAGCAAGTTCAATATGCTCCCCTTTGGTGGCTTATGTAATATCTATAATATAGTAGAGAGTTACAGTAAATTGTCATTTTGGGTTTTATCTCTAGTTCAACAATGCATGATTTCAAAGTGATGCCCTCTAGGCAAGTTTTATCTGGCATATGGTTTGATCTATTTCCAGAAGTAATTAGTCAAGATGTGTTAATAAAATTGAGAATTTGATTACCAGAGACATGAGAGCAGCTCTGTTTTTAAATCAATCATATGGTGGAAAATAATAAAAGATATTATCATTAGAATGAATTATTTGAATATTCACTTTAAAATAAGATACTTGTCTTTGCTGCAGAAGTGTTACATTAATTAAAAAGTATTTGACTAAATTACCTAGGTAAGATTTCATAGTGGAGCTATCAGAAGTGGCTGACTTGGAAAATGAGAAAAGTATTTGGTCACAGTTCTGGACTATAAAACTCCAAACTAGAAACTTGGTTCTCTCTATTCCTTCTCTGTCAATTCACCAAATACCTATTTACTCCTTGAAATTTGGGGCTTACAGAAAATTCCCACAAGGCATATTTTCCTATGTGTGTCTGTATGTGTAGTCTACACAGTTTATAATTTATAATGACTAAGGTTAGGCTCCACATTCCATAAATATTATCTCATTATGATTACAACAATAAAAATTGGTTTCCTAAAAAATCATGTTTACCATTAGAAGGGTTATAATTTTGACATATTTTGGAGGGACATAATTCAATCTACAAGTCTAAAACCTATCTTATAATTACAACATTCAAAGTTATTACTTGTTATCTAACTGATTTTTCAAAATACTGACATTGTGAATTCAATATCTATTTTATTAAAAATATTCTTCAAGGAATTTCAAGAAGCAACCAGTTAAATGACAGATATATAATTTTACAAGTATTCTGTATGTCAAAGTAAAAGAGAAAATATAATTCTAGCTATTCGTATTAAGATTTCATTGTTGTTGCTAAGTACTACTTAGTTTGGTTCTATATGCTTTCTTCATAAGTGATTTTTTTTAAATTCATACCAAGATTTTCAGGTCTTCTGTCATTGTGTTGAATGCATGAAAAAAAACTAAGTTGTTCTCAAAACATAAGTAGATGAATTCAAGGTCCTAAGTTGGTGTGTTAGTCTGGGTAAACTAGAGAAACAGTCTCATAGACATGCAAATTGATATGAGAAACATTTATATACAAGAGGAATGCGACATTGAGAAAGCAAACCAGCCCAGTCCAGTTCAAAGTCATAAGTCCGAGGCTTCTCCTCCCACTTCTACATCTCAATCATGAAATTAACATAAGCACATGACCCCCATTGAGTAGCCAGTGAGGTCTCCATGAGGGCATGGCTTTCTCTTGAAACTTCTGGGATACTTCATGATATTTCCCTCATGGAGATGAGAAGTTATCTCCCCAGTTGTTGGCAGTTAGTCTCCAAGACAACAAACTATGGACAAGACAAGATGGCAGCATCGAAGGAGCTGGACAAGCCGGAGGAGAAGTCACATGGCCTTACCATGTTGGAAACAGACCTCTGAAGCTGGAGAAGCCACATGGAGCCTTGACAGCGCTGAGATGCTTCTACCACCACTGGATGCTGTTGACAGACCCTGAGGCCTGGAATCGAGGAACCCTGGGGTGTCCCCTGCTGGCACCGTAGCTCTGCATCCACTGGCCTGTGACTTTGAGAGTCAGAAGGAGATTTATAGACTGATATAGGGCATATGGGTTAATATTGTGCTTATGACTTTGAACTGGACTGGGCTGGGATGCTTTCTCAGTGTCCCATTCCTCTTGCATATAAACATTTCCCTTACATCCATGTACACATCTACGAGATTGTGTCTCTAGTCTACTTGGGCTAACACAGTTGGTTTCCTAGGACTTGTTTTACTCTTGTTTTGCTGTAGCTTTTAGCTACTGATATTGAGGTTCCCCATAATTTTTTTCCACAGATTTAATCATTTTGATTTCTGTGTATTCCTTCTAGAGAGATCCATATATGTAGTCTCTGTGTTTGTTTTAGGAAACAGGCATATGTAATGAAGGTGTCATTGGTTTTGCTAAATTCTGTCAAGTGATATCTGACTTTAATAATGAAGTTTGCATTTCCCAACTACTATTCCTTTCTCTTTGTTTCATCTTTGCAAATGAATTGCCAATAATTATCAATGAATCTTAGTTTCATGTTTGAGTAATTTTAAACTGATGAAGTTCATGCAATTCTTCAAGTTCTTCATTACCAGTTCTGTTGGTTTCTGTATAAATTTGAACAATAGTTTTCTCGGTTTGATATTCCAGAATGCAGACAAATGTAATGCTATCTTAGCATGGTGCTTTAAGAAAATTCTCCAAATATTCTCTTAGAACATAAATGTGTGCCATTCTGGTAATCTAGTAATTTTCTCAGTCAAAATAGCAATACCTGTCCAGTTAAGTTCACTAATGCCTAATATGTTCATTTTTATGTGCTCTATTTCATTTTTTACATCTTCCAATTTCCCAGATTCCTACATTGTACATTCCAAGTTCCTATGATTAATCAATGTCTGCAGTTATTTCTTCTCTGGTGCTGTCCCATCAGGAAATGAAGATTCCAAAACTCTACTTCCATAGCTTTTATGGAACATTATTGCCATAGTTTCCACACACCAGCCACATGATTATGTCAACTCTACTTTGAGAAGGACCTACTTCTTTGCCCCTATGTTTTGTGCTTCCAGACGTGAGGAGCTCATCTTCTGGCAGCATTTCTGACAAGGTTGAACTTCTTTTCCTGAGCTTTTTACAATCTGACAATGTTTCAATTCTGTTCATAATTTTTTTCATGGATATATCCACATAAAATTTGTCAGAGATATTTCCTAATCCTTCATTGTTTTCTTCTTAGACTGGAAACTGCTGAAACCTGTCCACCTGCTGGCATTTGAAATATGCTGGCATCGCTTCCAGCATCACAGCAACCTAAAACTCACTACAGTCCAACAAACTGACCGAGAATTGGTGTTGCTTGTGTATAAAAGAGGTTATATAGGTAGCTAAGTCCTTTCTCATTTAAGTCAGGTTTCTCCTGACTGTTGTAGTTGTGGAAACTGACAAACAGGGTTTGGGACTACAGAGGGAGACTGGGACATGGTGCTGCGTGCAGAAATGAATAAATTCTAGCTTAGGTGAACAAATCCAAAGTTAATAGACTTAGCAGGCAATCAAGGGGTCCTAAAGACTTGAAGGTAAGTAAGTGGCCATCTAGCTAAGGAGCAAGCCCACATGGAAGAAGCACAACAGCCTGTGTGACCATGAGGTGTCAAAGGGATCCAGTATCAAGCATCAACAACCTAAAAATTATATCATTATAAATGGGGGGGAGTTCAGATGGGGGACCCAAAATCCATCAATAACTGAAATGACATCCTCTTACAGAAGGGTTCCAGCGAGGAAATGAGTTAGTCTGGGTACAGTGTAGTAGCAGTGAAATGTGCAACTTTCCTCTGATTCTCAAAGGCTTCCTCCCACAGACTATCATTATCCAAATTCTGCAATACAAATTCTACAAGACCAGGAAATGTGCATTGGAGTCAGAAATGTGGGAGTTTAGGATAGATAATCCCTTGAGACTAATGGGGAGTGGTGACACTAGGAAGGTGGAGAGGTGGTGGCGTAGAACGGGGGAACTAAACAGTTTAACAATAAATTGCATGGGTGTACAAAGTGGGAACTAATTTCTGGGATCTACATTTGACCTCCTCTCTGGGGTGCAGACAATGAGGAGGGGGTGAGTTAAGTGACACATCGGACAGCGTACAATATGAAGAGGTAATAACAATTTGTAAATTATTAGGAGTTCATAGGGGAGGAGAAGGGGGAGGGGAAATATGAGGAGTTGGAATTTAAAAAAAAAATAACTAGAGGAAAGAGGGAAAGAGGAGCACAAACTGGGGGTGAAAGTAGAAAATGTTTGTAGATGAACATGGTAACATGTGAAAAGGTATGCTTAATATGAACAATGTGTTGAATGTCATAAGAGCTGTAAGAGCCCCCAATAAAATCTATATTAAAAAAACAGAAAGCAGATGTTTAGAAAACAGTGGACAGCCTATGTTCAAATATGGTTGATACAATTGATGTGTATATTATAATAAAAGCTGTAAGAACCCCCAGTAAAATGATCTTTAAAAAAAAGCAAATCAAAGGACCACATTCAGGACCCAGCTGAAGCAGATGGTAAATAGCAAAGAGAAATTGACCCTCATTGACCTCTCTCTTACACAAAAGGCCACATTTCCAAGGAGAGATCATTAGTCTGTAACCTGATTGATCCCTTCAATAATCGCAAACCATTATATTGTTTTTGACATTAGTTGTATTATCTCAACATAAGCCTCATCACTGAACCCCTAAAAATTTCACCGAGGTACAACGTGCCTGAATTTGGGGCAGTTAATTCCCTGCCTTCTAGCACACAGACATTTTGCCAATAAGTCAAAAGTCACTAATACTTCTGTGCCAGGTTCTGTGTGACACATTGTGGAAGGTAAAGGTGACTGATTTCCCTGTGAACAAAATTATGACGTAGTTCTTAAATGTTGACATAACCATAAGGGAGAAAAAATGTATGTTTGTTGTACTTACCAGCTGAAGACAAACGCTTTCTGAAAACAGAATTGAAAACAGAATTGATAAAAATAAACTGACCAAATCAATAGCTCTATGCCAAATACCAGGAGCGGTTTTCATCTGTCAAGCAACAAAACCATATCTGGAACAGCAGCTGCAATTGTAGCCACCACATTGGTTAAGTTTATGACAATCCACTGCTATCCACCAACATCTATTTGTTTTGCACAAGAAAGTTAAATTGGGTTGTAGTAGGAATTGCCACCACTGCATACTTGACGGTGGCACCTGTCTCTAATTCCTCCAAGAATGCAGTATTCTTTTGCTTCACTCTTTTCCTAGGCAGAGAGATTTCTCATAGCTTTCACTTGGCGTTCCTGTGTCTGTTTTTGGGGGATTGTCTAAAGAAACAAATACAGTGACTCTCATCTATGTGGAAGAAAAAACTTTATATCAAGATGTAATTATCAATCAAGAAGTTGCCTCAGTCCAATCCAACTCAAGTTCATACATCTGGCATATGCTACCAGTGTTAGGTGTTCAAGCAAGGACTAGAGCAAAGTGGCACGATGATGTCCCAGTTTGTCTTGCTCTTACACAAAAGGCTTATGATATCAAGAATATGTCATCAGGCTGCAAGTTGATATACCCAGCAAGCAGTGTCCAGTGAATTTCATCTCTAGCTGCTATACTGACATTATAGTCCACCTTACACATTTCAGGGATACAATATGAGGTTCTGGAAATTTCTCAGTATATACGATGGGATATCCCCCCCAAAAAAAAATCTGAATTACCCTGGGCTAAGCATAACTTCCCCCCTGCTAGACAACAAAAAATGAGCAACTTGCTCTGAATTAGTGCACTCAGTGGATTCACCAGGGAAGATTTTCACTGGTCACAGTGATATTTTTCATAAAAGCAGTTTCACTTGAAACTCAGTTTCTGTGAAGACTAGCTTAAAACAACAACATGCAGCCATGAAATTTTGCTTGCTGTCTAGGAAAAATGTCTTCACTGTTGTGATGTTGAATACTGCTTACGAGGACAGCACTATGGGAAAAAACTAAAGTGTATGAGTGGTTTTCTTTTTTCAAAAAAGGTGAAATGTCAATTGATGACATGCGTCACTGTGGACATCCATCAATTTCTCAAGTGGAAGAAAATCTTGACTCATAGTGCATGGAGTTTGTTCCACCAGATCAGACTGTTGATCAAGCTTTCTTTTTTAAGAGGATCTCAAAACAGTTCAAAACAGTCGCAAAAAATGCCTGATCTGTGGCAATGTGGGACTGATTTTGCCACCATGCCAATGAACATTTAGTCATCTCAGTGTGCCAATTTTTGATACCCCTCAAAATAAATCAAAACAAAAAATCCCAGCATGCCTTTTGCCCTATGTACCTTAATCACTTGGCCTGCTCAATGGGGCTCATTTTTGTTTCTATGAATGCAGAGGGACATGAAAGGACAGTGATTTTGAGAACATTGATGAGGTAAAGGAAAAAGCAAGGGGCTTTCTGCAAGCCATCCAAACAAATGTATTCAAAAATGTTTACAAAAATGGAAATGCCATTTGCCAAATGCATTAAGCATAATGGAGAGTATTTTCATAATATTGTTTTGGAAAAAAATAAATGTCAAAATAAAAATTCAGGGGGTCAGGGTTGCCACCTTATTTATTCCAATCATACTTTGTATAACTAAGAAAATTATAATAGAACGTGTTCTGGGTCTGCTGTTGTAAGATGAGCATGAGCTTACTCTATTTGTAACTTGACATCTACTCTGACTTTGAGTCTTCAAAATATTTGGACTGTCCTGAGATTTACATCAAGTCAGTGGCTGTCTTCAGTGATCCAGGAAAACTCTGCTTATTTCCTTTTCCCCAAGGTACAGTCACTCTTGTGAAAGTTGGCAGATCACTTTGGGGGGTGCTAGGAGAAAGGCTGACTGTGTAAATTAGGAGTGTTATAATGAGTTTCTTCATCAAAGGGACCCAACCTCCTCTCAAGTCTCGGATTGATTGAGGGGTTATGACTCTATTCTTATGCAAGTTAGACTGTCATTCACATACTATAGAGTTTTTCTGTTTTATTGGTCAAGATCATATTCATTAGGCTTCCAAATGTATTTTATTCCTAGGACATTCTATCTAAATAGCCAACTACATACCCTAGGTCCATGTAAGGTAGGGAATACATTCTGCCATTTTTATAACCTTCTCACATAGTCTCTGCTGATTGAGTGCTGCAACTTGGCCCCAACTCTGGCCCCACCTCCTTCAGAGCTCAATCAACTTTATTGCTTGCAAGTGTTTTAATAAACATTGGACAATTTCTACTGTCAATCTTGGTGAGAATAATATAGAAATGACAGGAGTCTTTAGTAATGTTGAAGATCCTTCCACAAATTTGTTTCTTACTGTTTTGGTAAAGTTGTGTCCTTGAGAACTCTCCTTTGTGGTTTTATGAGTTTATCATGACAAATTCATTCTAACATGCCTATTTCCCTAAGGATTTGATTGCTTTCATTTATAATATATGAGGGAAGCCTGATAGTTCACCTGGACTTAATATAGACTATGTCACAACCCATAATTCATGAAACCAATCAATTAAACTATTAGATCATCTTTTTTCCTCTCTAGAAGAATCACTGAAGGAAGACTATGTACTTAATGGGCTCGTATCAGTCAACCCAGACCGGTCCAACGTTATGTTCTTTGCATAATTATTTCAATTTCTTAATAATCATCCCCACACTATTCTCCAAGTTTCTGTAGGAGTATAGGAGACTACTTCCTGGTTCACCACTTGGAGTTTACTTTGGAGACTCACTATAACTTTAATCTAGTTATAAACCTGAAGGCAATAATGTGTGTGTGGGGGGGTAGTGTTCCTTAGAACCAATAAGGTTGTAGGAATAAACCTCAGGAAATTCTCCAGATACAGCCTCAAGTACCATATCAGCATACATATTTGGGCCAATCTCCTCAAGTTTAGATGGGGAGAGGGTGATGGTTTCCACAGGGAATTGGTTTGTTCAGATGAGAATGGATGTTGATGGCTGGAGAGGCTCAATGAAATCTCAGGCTCAATTTCTACCTTCTGAATTAATGGTTCATTGTGCCCTTCTAAACTTTTAAGATTCCACTATTTCCAATCTGTTTCCTCATACCTTTCTGTGTTGAGAAATTACCTGGAATTGGAACTCAGCTACTCATATGTTCAGACTCTGGGCTTTGTTTTCAGCAAGATTAGTTCTGTTCAATAGGTAAGAAATGTTATCATGACACAAGAACTGCCTTTGAGGTCATTTATATGGCATTTGAGCCAGCTTCAAAGGCTCTGATTTAATCTGTTTGTTTTACAAGTTTGTCTATTGTAAGAAGTACCCACCATCCAGTTTCACTAGGCTTCTTCTGAAAATATTATAGAAAGATATCATACATTCAAAGCCTTATTTATAACTAACACTTCATCTATTTGTGGTGCTATTTGGGATCTTATCTTTGCCATTTCATGCCATGGATTATCAGCCCCTCTTTACTAATAATTACAGAATTTTCTGTACTTACAGAGACAGGGGTAGAGATCTCAATTTCCTTGGGTCTAATTTTACAAGAACCATTTAAAACCCCACATCTATATGGGTTGTGTTGTTGCAATTGTTTTTCTAGAATCACTCCTGAACCAAATGTGTTATGATGGATTATCAAAACAACAACAGCAACAACAATAACAACAAAACCAGTGACATTTGTAGGTGTTTGAATATAGAGATTCATAACAATAAATGCCTTACATCACTTTAGATGTAAGTCAATGAAGTCCAGTCCAAATAACCGAACTACTGTTGTTAGTGTAGAACCCTATCA
Source organism: Nesogale talazaci (assembly GCA_004026705.1). Lineage (NCBI taxonomy): Eukaryota > Metazoa > Chordata > Mammalia > Afrosoricida > Tenrecidae > Nesogale > Nesogale talazaci. The sequence goes on from PVJH01003218.1 coordinate 101,206, forward strand.
TTAGAGAGCAGAATGGCAGAGTTTGGGGCTGGGGCTGGGTCAGGGGACATGAGGGTGTGACTGACTTGTGGATGTAGATTTACATGAATCTGAGGTGGCAGAATGAATCCATCATAGGTAATCTCCTGACCGCTTCTGGAAGTAGCAGCTGACACAACAGGAAATTGACAAGCCAGACGCTGAATGCAGCTCCAGGAGAACCCAAAGTGCCAAAGATAAATTAGCTCTGCTGAGTCTTTCTTTGATAGAAAGACCACATCCCAAGGAGATAGCGTCAGCATGCAAGCTGAGGGGTTAGGCTCCAGCCCTATCCTTAGCCAGGGTTGCCTAGTTGATAAAACCCTAAGTTTCACAATAAAATAGATAATAATAATATGTAATTCTTGATATTATTATGAAGCCTAGTCCTTGAGCAGTGTTTGACATCATCATCAATATGTCTTGGTGATTTTAGAGGTCCCCTTATAGATTTGCACCCCTGGTGACTTCATGTGTGCAGAATTGAACTATTATATAGGGTTTTCAGGCCCAATTTTGCAAAATCAAATTACCTGGCCTGTTTTCAAATGTACCCTATTAACACTTTCTGGCTAGTAGATAAACCAATTTGTTAAAATTGGAGAAAAAAATCTAGATGCTCCCTGACTATTTTCTTCATTAATCACTAAAAAACCAAGCATTTTCATTGAGAAATGTTGATTATTTTGAAGACAGGTATCATAAAGGCAATATCATTTCTTTCTTTCTTATCATAATATGTAAAGCACAGAGAATAGTGTGCAGTCAGTAGTAAGCACACAATATATATTATTTAATTATTTTAAAGAATAAAGTACAACAGGGTTTGATTGAGTTGATATGTAATAACTTTTAAATTACTGTAATGTATTTATATAGCTACACAAAATTAGCTTAAGCTTCTTGGCATACAATCACATCCAAAACTAGTTTATCATGTTAAATGATTTTATTGAAGCTAGAATTGTTCCTATATCTGCATTTCTAAATAGTCTGTGTGAAATATATTCTTCTTATTAACTCAGATACTTCTGAACATAATACAATATCATCTATTCAAGATATTGAAAATAGCATAAAAGGTTTTGTTTGTTTGTTTGTTTTCTTTGGGAGGGGCATTACTGCCCTCAGGTGGTGGGAGAAGGAGGCCCAGCCTTTGCTCCATGGAGCTGGAATTGAACCTCCGTCCCAGTGGACCGCAGTCCCGTGCACAACCACTATGCCACCATGGCTCAGCCCAGAAGTTTCTTTTTTTTTTTTCTAATATTACTCTCAGTAGATGGTTCAGCATTTCACTCTGTTTTAATATTTTAACCTTTATATGCATTTTTCCTTTACTTACTGATACAGAACTTGCGAGTCTAATTCAAGGACAAGAAGTATGATAACCCCATGTACTTGGCCTTGAAGAAAAAGTCAATATTGGAGAGGATTTAAATATCAGCATACTCTATCCCGTTATTGATAAAATGTTCACATGCTTATTGTTTGAACATGATTGATCTTTTCTAATAAAGCATAATGCCTACTCCTCATGGATGACTACACTTAACATATTTAAAGTATACCCACAACTGTGATGTCCCAAGATTGAAATATTTATCCTTTTAAAATTAGTTTGAGTATTTGATTTATCCTATCAATAATTATCCATCATCTACTCAAATTACTATTTATTGAATTCTCAACATCCAATGGATTTATTGGCTTTTTTGTTAAAAGTCTCTCAATATCATTAAATTTTTTTCAAATACATAGCTTATTTTTGTTTTGATCATGTCATGAATTGCTTTGTGCTTACCCCCCAGGAAAAAAAATTATGCATTGGTGCCTAACCATGTGACAGAATTTGATTTAGGATTAGGTTAGTTTGTTATGCCAATGAGACCCTATGAGTGCCCTGAGTCTAGTTTATTAAGAGCAATTTATGAGGCTGAGCAAAATTGCATAGTGTTTCGTTCTATTGTTCAAATGATCGATATGAGTTATAAATTATATTATTGGTGGCTAACAACACCAGCAACAATAACTTTAATAATACATATATATGTATTTTTATGATTTTATCAACTATAAGGAGTGTTTTTATAATCTAGCTTGTACTGTGGTAGGTTTTGTGCATACTGGTGAAATGTCTTCAAAAAAGGCCTCATGGCAATCAAGGTGCTGCTAGCTGATGGCGACCCTCTCAGGTAGGGTGGCCTTGTCTTGTAGGTTTCCTGGACTGTAATTCTTAACAGAAGCAGCAAGCCCCAAATTTCTCCCTGTGGAATGTGTTAGCATTCTCTATTACACTTCCCTGACTTCAAATATCCACTGTAATGCCTACACAGAAGTTAGACAAAATTCATGATTAACAAGTTTAGTGCAATTTAGCAAATTGCACTGCCAATGAGAAATGCTTGGGTTTCATAGTTTATTAGCATATGTTACGCAGTTCTTTCAGGTATGCTTATACATGCTCAGCACCACTCAGCTTTGTTTGCTCCATGGGTTAGGAAATCTATCTCTCTGTTCTGTGTTCTGACTCCTGGTTTCTGTTGCTGTTGGTCTAGCTGTCATCTGGCTCCAGGATGTGCAGTGAGCAGGGATCTAGTGTTCAGAGAAGATGCTCCATTCCTGGTTTTTCTTGGTAGTCAAATCTCAACTCTCTCTTGTCAGAGGGCTCCTGTTTTACACAGCAGGTTGGCACCCCAGGGAATTCTATTTGCAATTTCTCAGACAGGTGTCCCTTACAAGTAGATCCCCCTCACCTTCTTACAGGAAATGCTCCCTTAGTGTGACAGTTTGACTACAAGAATCACATTGCCTTAAATAATTCATTACCCCTTGGGATGTGTATGCCCAATCATATTAATGTTTTGTACATGGTGTGACTGTGTTGCTGACTTCTGTCTCTATTTTACATACTAAAGATAAAGTAGATACATATCATGGATATTTTCATGTATGTTGATTGCTTTCAAGGTATTAAAAGGCAGTTCCCTAAAGCAATTCTAGATTGCACCAGGAATTTTTTTTTTTTTGTAAACTCTTAGAGGAACATTTTCACTAAAATTGTCATGAAACACAAAATTGTTTTCAACTTTATGACAAATCAAAACTGGTTGTTAGAAATGTTTGTCAATATATTAATTTCACTGATAGTACTCACACATAGTGTATTTCCGTATCCATCCATTTAAAAGAAGAAGAAAGAAAGTTAGAATGAAGGAATGATGATTAAGAGAAAGAAAGAAGGAAGGGAATAAGGGAGGGATCCCAAATGGTAATGAAAATGGCTGAGGCAGGGAGAGAGAGGTGGCAGAATACACTCCCACTAAATGATCAAAGTGTGAATGATAACTGCCATGAGTCCTACAAATAATCATGGAATATTATGTATGTTTTTATTATTAGTTGGAATGCAATACATATAGCATCATTCCAAATTTCAATCGTGTCAAGTAGAATGTTGGTGATGGTGTTTCCAAGAGTGTTTCCAAACACAACCTTTCCTCGGGACCCCATCGCCTCTCTTTTATCCCACCTCCACTCTATGCCCCCCTCCCCCTAAACCCCTTATTACACATTGTGTCTCTCTAGGTTCACTGATTCTAGGTTTCATATATCCAAAAATGGAAAAGCATATAACAGAGCTTCAAGGGGTGACCTCCATTGACAACACCTCCAAGATACATTCCAATATGAGCAAACAAAAAATGAAATGCTTGCAATTTTGGAAGCCAGACCTGGCTTAGCCTGCATCATAAGAGGGAATCTACTGACAAAGTTTTAACTATTAAAGTCAGAATTACAGGCATCAATCTTCTATGCTCTTTCCCAAGTACTCTGCTTTTTTGTTTGTTTGTTGGTTGGTTGGTTGGTTGGTTTTTCGCATCACTGCCCTCAGATAGGAGGCCCAGCCTGGCTCCTGGAAAGCTGCTGCTGGGTTTGAACCGCCAAGCCAGTGGGCTGGAGTCCCGCACTCAACCATTATGCCACCGGGGCTCTGTTCAGTGCTCATGTTCCTCCTTCCCTCAGTTAGATGGCCACTTGTTTGGAGACAAACCTTGAAGACCTCAGACTCTATTGTATCTGTTAGTCAGGCACCATCTAAATTCTTCATCATATTTTGCTTAATTTCTGTGTTTCCTTCCTGAGGGCAAACATGGTACAGGGATATGCTATAGGAATTAATTGTTCTTAAATTGAATATAGGATTTAGTGTGAACCCAAAGACCATTCCTGGATAAATGAAAGCTATATCTTCCAGGATTGAGACATAATTTTAAATTTTGTTAATTGCAACTTAGGGTGAAAATGTCAATCTATGTGTCTGATAATTGGTCTAATATTTGATATATGTTGTGTATATAATTTTAATTTTACATGTTAACTTAATTGATCATATATTAGAATTTGAATGAATATGGACATGAGTAAATTTTAAAGTGCAGCAAGTCTTCCTTGGAGATTTATTTTCTACTTTTCATCCAGATTGTATAATGTCAGATAGTAAGTCAATATTTTTAATGAAATGTATTATCAATTATGGAATTTATAAAAGTACTGCTACTGAGTCAATACTGATTCATAGCAATCCCAATGGACTTAATGAAAGGGACTTTTGGTTTTCAGAGGCTGTCACTTTCTAGGGGGAAGACAAACTCCTCTTTCTTCTCTGAAGCAGTTGGTGCTTCCACAATTCTGACACCATGGTTGGCAGTCACAGACATTATGCCACCGAGGCTTCAAAGAGGGGTCTACACAGAGAAAGAGAATAAATCTGTAAATCCAACTTAGTATTCAGGTCCTGGTATGTTCTTCTTGCTGTTGTTGCCAATTCTGCTTCACAACATAAGCACAATGAGGTGTTCAGACCTAATAAATGTTTTCCCAAATTCAATAATCACAGTTTTACAAATAATTCCCATTCTCACTCAGGTAACCAGAAGTGCCTGTAGCATAAGTTTGCATTCATATATGAGTGTGGATATATGAGGGTAATTAAAAGCACTGCCTCTGGGTTTCCATTCATGTAAACACAGGTTTATTTCTACCAGCATATGTTTAAACATATCTTTTAGATCAATAAATGTATGTAGACCTTTTCTCTCAGACAGGCACTTGTCTTAGTTTCATGAATTTGCAAAAACTGGACACTAAAATAGCATTGCATGAAGATTAGCTAGCTCTACGCACTATATCGAAGTTAATGGACATGATATATGAGACAAATGGCAGCAGTACTCTCTGAAGTACAAGGCGCAAGCAAAACTGCTCCTTTGAAAAGAATCTACTGGCCAGTTAACTTCAAAGCAGACAGGGCTCATTAGCTTATTGGGACTGGTATTGTGACTCCTAAGAGATAATCTTAATAGATTTTCTTGAAGAGCTGAGGATGATAAAGTGTCTTATTAAGGAAGAATGTCAGAATTGAAAATTGTAATCCTGAGGGAGAATAGCCCCCACATTTTTCTTAGAAATTTTATTTTTCTTTCATGCAATACAGGCTCCTGCTCATTCTTTGAAACAGCAAGCACTTCTGTTAGAGGACTTCATTGTAAAACCTTGCCACCGTTAACACTACAGACCTGATCTTGCATCTTCAGACTTTTTTGGGGGGAAGGGGTCCAGAATCTCAAAGAAAATTTGAAAGGGGTATTATTTGTGTTCTTTGAGATTGCCAATGTTGCTATTTTCTATTAGGTATCAAAAAGGATGCAGAGTTTTTAGAGAAGAGGTAGATGGATGGAAATACCACATTCAGAAGTGTCTGTACCAAGAAGGAGTATGTCATGAAATAATAGCTTCACATTTTTATATTTTTGGTTAATAGGGCATTCTATAATCTGATAGCAGCAATTTTTGCTAATGCTCATTCACATGCACATATATTTCTATATCTATTATCTATCTACTATCTACATAACCTCTTACATACACTCACACACTGGTTTAGATAATTTCTGGAATAAAATATCTTTTATAGATACATAAAAATATCTGTGTAAATGTATATACATGTAAATATATATATATACATGTATATATATGTAACAGCATCACTATTATTGAGTTGATTCCAACTTATAGCAGCATCATAACCCTAAAGCTGACTGGCTGGTATTGAAAAGAGGCCTTGTATGAGAGGGTAGAACCACGTTTGTGAGTTTCAAAGATTTTAATTAATGGAAGTAGAAAGCACAGTCTTTCTCCAACAGCAAATGTGGCAGTCATGTGCGTACGTTAATTTTTTGATTGAAATATAAGGGTGGAGTCTGGCCTGTTAATCTGGAGATAGCCATTGAGTAGCCAATAAGTCATCTGTGTGGGCATGGCTTTCACCTGAGACTCCTGGGAAATATCACGATATTTCCCTCGTGAAGATGAGAAGCTATCTTTCCCAGTTGTTGGGAGTTAGTTAGAGAGACGATTAATCACAGGCAAGACAAGCTGGCAGCGTTCGAGAAGCTGGAGGAGCCGGCGGAGAGACCACACGGCTTTGCCCTGATGGAGTCGGACCTCTGAGGCTGGGGTGGCCACATGGAGGCCTCTACAAGCGATGAGTTGCTTCTGCCACCACGGGATGCTGTTGATGGACCCTGAGCCCTGGAAACGAGGAGATATGTGGAGACCCCTGTCAGTGTCAGGACTCTATAGCTACTGACCTGTGACTTTGTGAGTCAGAAGGAGACTTTATGGACTGATTTCAGGCATATGGGTTAATATTGGACTTGTGACTTTGAGCTTGATTGGGCTGGGATGTTTTCTCAATGTCCTGTTCCCCTTGAATATAAACCCATTGCTTATATACATATGTGTGGCTTTGAAGTTTTTTCCTCTAGTCTATCTGGACTAACACAGCGAACCTACAGTGAAACTGGTGATTCTGAATTATTGAACTTCATCCCAATTCATAACCTGTACCATCAGGGCTCCTGAAGAGCAAATAAAAGAGGCCCTTTTGGCTTCTGATGCTGTGCATCATTACAGAAGCAGGCGGTGTCACCTTTCTTCCACAGAGCTGCCTTTGTGCTTAGTAGTCCAGTATGTAGCAATGTGTACTAATTGATATTTGTTCTACTATCGTCAAATGTACTAATGCATAAACTTTCATGCAAATTCCAACACATGCATATTAGTTTAAATTAATGTGTACTTTACTTTGTTCAAAAACCTATTCAGACTTAAGATGCACTAATTAAAGATTGGGTATTACAATACTACAAGGAAGGGTTAAAATGTAGTGCCTTCCTTGAATACCAGTGTATTTAGAATATCAAAATATAAGCTATCTTGTAAAATAAATGTACAATGTTACAATATTATTCTATGACAACAGAAACCAAATATTCATAAATAGTCGTCCGTTTGCAAAATTCAAATGACAGGTCATGTGTGTTCGACTGTTGCTTTCCAAAAGTGCACAGGTAACACAGAAAAGCAAAGGTACCACTCACTGATATTTGCATATGCGATGGGCATATGGGCATGTGCAATAGGGTACTTCCCCACATGGAATTGTGCCGAAAGAGCAGAAATTGCGTTGTATGTGTCTTTCCCACTAGGCGAGCACCCAACTGTTTGTTCACAGCTAGCAGCATCATCTGGGAAGGTCACAGTGAATTCATAAATAAAAGAAGTTTTGTTCAAAGCTCTTTTTCTGTGATGGCCTATTTAAGAGAACAGCATGTGGATGAGATATTTTGTTTCCTGCTCTGCAAAAACAATGCAGAAACTGTTATGATGTTGAACTCAACCTAGGAGGACACTGCTTTAGAAAAACGCAAGTGTTGGAGTGCTCTTCTCATTTCATCAAAAAAAAAAAAAAAAGGTGGAATGTTGATCGATGAAAAACCATGGTCTGGACAGCCATCACACTCCTGAAAGAGTGGCAATGTAACTCATAGTGCATTTAGAGTTCATCCGACCAGATCAGACTGTTGATAAAGCTTTCTCTTGCTAGGTTCTGAAAAGATTGCATTATGGCAGCCGATGGGGAAATAGCTTAGCCATCATGAAAATGAACCCACTCATACAGTCATCTCAGTGTGACAGTTTTTGGGGGAAAATGCATGCCTTTCTTGCTCCATGCACTCTACTCACCTGAACTCACTCTAAGCGACTTCATTTTGTTTCTGGGAATGAAGAGGGGCATGGAAGCCCAGTGATTTGCCATTGTAGAGAGGTAAAGAAAAAACGAGGGAGGTGCTCTTAGCCATCCAGGCAGATGAGTAAGAGAAATGTTTCCAAATCTGTTTTACTGCTTTGAAACGAGGGCCATATGAAATGGAGATTACTTTGAACATGATAAAGTTGATTGGTATAAATAAATAAATGGCTTTGGGAAAAAAAATCTGGTTTCTTTTAGGTACCCCCTTATCTATATACAGAGGAGCAATAATAAATATTCTAGAAATATTTTTAAATAGCTTAATTTTATTAGGAGTTTTATTTCCTTTATTTGAACATACACATGGACACTCTTCATAGACATATTTTACACTGTACATTTTTGTACTTCATTAAGCTTAAATTAAGTGAACTGCAGGATCACTTTCTGGATACACACCTAAACACTGATTATAAGAAACACTTTAAGTATGCAACAGCTTTGCTAAAATTCAGAATTATCATTTTATGGCAGTAATAATAGTAACAAACTGAATTATTTAAAAAATAACATAAATTCATATTCAAGATAATTCCACTTGTTTTAATATGTATATAAACAGTTTGGAACGAACCAAAATATTGTGGTACTTACCTAATTTCACGTCAACTTGAGGGTATTAAGAGTGGAGGGGTAGGGTCTAGACCAGTGTTGGCAACCTATGACCCATGGATCACCTAGTGACCCACTGGGCAAATTTTAGTGACCCACTAAACAATTCTTCATTATGACTATCAGTAGGTATTCTTGCCAGTGAATTAAAGCTGGTGCTTTCGATTTATGGTGGTGGTTGGAGGAAGAAAGTGATTGCTGCACCGTGGTGCTTTCGATTTGGTGAAACAGCCTTCAGCAGTGCCTGTCTTCTTCCTTGAGAGGAGACGAACAAATGAAAAGCAATATGCATAGTTTGACTTGAATGAGATGGATCTCGTTGGACTGGTCTGCAGATGAAAATACTGACATAAATAGTGTTGAAAGGCTTGCAATAGTTGCTCATTATGGAGCTATTGATTCTCCAGTTATTCATGAAGAATTGTGTCTATTTTCACCAATGATAGGTACAACGAAAGGTATTGACATTTTCAATAAAGTTCAATAATTAATTAAATTAAAAAATGGATTTTTTTATTTGAAGAAAAAATTATTTTCCATCACAATTGATGGGGCTCCAGCAATGTTAGGAAAACCTGCTGCCTGTGAACCTACTGCAGAAGGAATTTGGAAGACCACCACTTTCATTCCACTGTACACTTCACGAGGCAAGTTTATGTGCAAAAGCCTCCTCAAAACAGTTAAATGAAGTGATGAGCACAGTGATTAAAATTACTAACACAATTATAGTGCCTTGAATCACAGAAAATTTAAGACATTTTAGCAGTAATTGAATGCGGGTATGGTGATTTATTAATGTATACTGAAGTCCACTGGTTAGGCAGAGGAAAGGTTCTAAATAACTTTGTGGAATGTACTGATGCAATTGAAATGTTTATGAGTGAATTCAGTGAAAGTTTTCCTTAGCTTAAAGATAAAAAATTGACATATTAAAATTATTAATGTTACTAGTCATTTCAATGTTTTAAATTTTCTCATGTAGGGTAAGGAACAGACAATTGTCAAACTTTATGAAGAATGGAAAATTTTTGTTGTCAGAGAATTCTATTCCAGGGTGATTTAGTGAAAGAAACATTCAAATATTTTCCTTTAGAAGCAACTCATAAAAAAAGTACAGATGGAGAAGCAGATATGCTTAAAACTTACATAGATGCCATTCAAACCAAATTTGAAGCCTGATATCAGAACTTTAAAGCCCTTGGTTCTATATTCAACTTTATAGTAAGCCTGATGAAATGGAGGACAATGTATTGGATCTGCCATATTTCATTTCCCTTGAAATTGAAAAATCTGGAGAGGGACTTAATTGGCTTCAAATAATCAGCAATATGGACAAATTCAAGACTTTATGAAGACAACTTGAAACCACTGATGAAAATCCCATAAGTGTGATGGCTACATGTTGGGCATCACTTCCTTCCAGGTGTTCTTCATTAAAGAAAGTTGGTTGTTTTACGATCAGCTTTTGGGTTCAGCTACTCATGTGAACAGGTATTTTCTCAAATGGCTTCATTCTCAAATCATCGTGAAACAGATTAATGAACGAAAATTCAGAACCATGTCCTCTTTTAAAAGCAGAAAATTATCACCCAAATATCTCAAACCTTACAGGGAAAATGAAATAGCACCAAGGAAGCCATTAAGATGATTAAATGTTCTTTCTTAATTAAATGTGGGTTCACTTTCCTTACATGGTTTTTACTTTTCTGCTAACATTTTATGATTTCTTTCAAGTTGCAAATAGTGATGATAATAAATATGTAATTTTATATTTAAGGTACATTGGATTATCCCATCTGTATAATGTCTTTACTTTCTGTATTCTAAGATAATGCATAATCTAAAACAGAAGGGATGTGACCCATCAGCAAGGACTTTTGTGCAAAACAATTGAAAAATGACCCACTTGAAAAAAAATGCTGCCGATCCCTGGTCTAGACTGTCAATCAGGTCACAGTCTGATGATGCCTCCTTGTGGCCATAGCCTTCTCATGAGGATTCTGGGAACTACTTCTCATTCCGTCTGGAAGCAGTCACTCACGGTCTGCTCACATTCCTATTGATGAGCCATACTTGTAGAGCTGGAGGAGCCATGTGGAGATCTGTGCCAATGCTTAGGTACTCCCACCACCTTTGGATGCACAAGAATTTTAAGCACAGGTCTATGTTCTTCTTCCATTCAGTATCAAAATAAGTGGCTACATGGGTCTGCAGAGGAATTTATGACCTCGTTGCAGACTTATGGCCTAATGTAGGACTTATGGACTTGATCTTGACTGGGCTAGGTTATTTTCTCAGTATACAATTGTTCTTTGGTATACAGCCCTCTCTTACACATATACAAGTGTCTCTCCATTTATTTCTCTAGTTAACCCAGTAGACACAAGTATTATATTTAAAAAATAAAAATATGTATATGGTATGTAGATATCATATACACAATAATAGCGCAAAACTAAAATTCTACTGCTATTCTTTGTAATAAAATAGAACTGTTCTCCAGGCTTTCTGACTTGATACAACTCTATTAGAGTATACAGTCTAATAACCTTCTGTCTGAGCAATTGGTGGATTCACATTGCTTACTTTGAGGGTATTATTTCAAAGCTTAAACCTCTACACTGAAGAAATCCATACAATACACACAGTACCGTGATAGTAGAAATAATATGCCAATATATTTAAATTCAAGATTAAACTCATGAGCTACATTCACAGAAAAATCAGGGCACATAGGCAAATATGATGTTTCTTTTAAAATACAGATAACCAAGATCCATATTCTACTTTAGATAGAATATAAATGAATAAATCGTTAAAATTATACAGAGCCATTTTAGGACAATATTTGAAGTGGCCAATGTTCAAATTCAAAATCTTCTATCTTCCTTATTTACTGTCTACATTTTACATACATATGAAGCAATTGAAAATGCCAGGGCTTGGATCAAGGGCACCTCCGTCCTCAAAGGAACACTGTGTCAGGCAGAGTTCTCTTAGAGAAATAAAAATCAGAACACTAGTAATTCTTTTTAGAATATGTGTCTATTCCAGTCAGAACAAAGCGCTGCCCCCTCCAGGATGGGAGTGGTCCTATAGAATCAACTTGCCACCAAGTTACTGGTTGATCTCCCCGAGGAATGATTCCATACCTTGGACTTAACGTCCGTTTCTGCTGCTCGCAAATAGGGCACTTAGCAGTGGCTGTGGCCAAGTCAGCCTTGGAGAGTGGAAGTCCATATTGCCGTGCCCATGCATAACCTCCATCCCTGCCACCATCTCCACTTTGTTCATGTGCCCATTGGGCAAAAACAAGAGTGGCAGAGGAAAGAGGAGGGCCAGTCTCTTTGGGAAGTCGAATGCTATTCCCATCACTCAGTGACCCCTTTATGGACCTTTTGTTTTGTAATGGCTTGCGGGCAAGAAAACCTTTGAATCCATGGGTTCACCTAATTAGCATGCGGATGTGTTGAGTTCACTTAATTAGCATGTGGACCTGTTGAGTTCAACTAATTAGTATGTGGACCTGTTTGAGAACTGCTTCCCGCCATTTTTTCCCGCCGTTTCTTTGTAACTATGTGTATGATTGGTTGATTATCCCTACCCCTCATTTCCATAAGTCGTACCTCCCCTTCCAGTTGGTAGCCTATATTAACCCTGTCTTTTGGCTCAATAAAGGAGACTTGATCAGAGTCCTGTCTTGCCTCCATTTCTCACGTCTCTTGCCCTCTCCATTCCCAGTCCCCCTTTCAGGAACCCACATTGACTGATCCACAGGTTGGATAAAGTCTCCCCAGTGCGTTTCATCTTATCTACTTGATTGTTAAAGCCCTCCTCTTCAGAGGTAACCCTTTGATGAGCATTCACATGAGACACAATTACATTTACTTTTTTGGACCATTCAGAGAGATCCGTCCACATACCTCTTCCCCACACCTCCTTGTCACCAATTTAATTGACTAGTGTGACATTTTGTGGAATAGACAGGCAATCGAGGGCCCTTCGGACTAAATTATGGCACAGGAGAGAAGAGTTGATATACTACTGGCGGAGCATTGTGAAAGTGCACTGCTGCCCCTGCCCACTCATGGCAAACTGCTTTTGGTGATCCTTTGAAATTGGTATCGAGAAGAAGGCATTGGCCAGATCAATAGCTGCATACCAAGTACCAGGAGAAGTATTAATTTGCTCAAACAATGAGACCACATCTGGAACTGCAGCTACAATTGGAGTCACCACCTGGTTAAGCTTATGATAATCCACTGTCATTCTCCAGGATCCGCCTGTCTTCTTTACAGTCCAAATGGGTGAGTTAAATGGAGATGTGTAGGAATCACCACCCCTGCATCTTTCAAGTCTTTGAAGGTGACACTGACCTCTGCAATCCCTCCAGAAATGCAGTACTGCTTTTGGTTTACTATTTTCTTAGGCAATGGCAATTCTAATGCTTTCCATTTGGCCTTTCCCGTTATGATAGCCCTTATTCCACATTTCAGGGATGCAATGTGGGGATTATGCCAGTTACTAAGTATGTCTATTCCAATGATGCATTCTGGAACAGGGGAAATAACCACAAGATGGGTTGGGGGACCTACCAGACCCACAGTGAGGCATACCTGAGCTAAAACTCCATTAATAACTTGGCCTCCATAAGCCCCCACTCTGACTGGCGGGCCTTCGAAATACTTTGGGTCCCTTTGAATTAGTGTCAGTTCAGAGCCAGTGTCCAGTAATCCCCCAAAAGTTTGATTATTTCCTTTCCCCCAGTGAACAGTCATTCTTGTGAAAGGCCGCAGGTCCCTTTGAGGAAGGCTAGAAGAAAGACTAACAGCATAAACTTTTGGTGATGTTACAGGGTCCTTCTTCCAAGGGACCCAGCCTTCCCGTCATTCAAGTGGTTGTGGGTCTGTAAAATGACTCAGGTCTGGGAATTGGTTGCGTGATCCCTCTGTTCACCTGATCCAGCATTCTTCAGCCTGTATAGGTCACGTAAATATTTAGTAGTTTACCCATCTATTTCACTCCTAGGGACACCATGACTAAGTAGCCAATGCCATAATTCCACACGAGGCAGGCTGTTTAAATTCCACGAAAGCCTTGTTGTCTGTTATAACCACGTCCACCCTGTCTCTGTTGATTCACTGTTGACACTTGCCCTCTGTTACCATGGAGTCCAATCAGCCCCATCGTGGGCAAATGTCAGAGTTCACTTAAGGCAGTTCCCACAGTTAATCCGGGTGCACACAACAAAGCAATTATAACAGTCTTCAAAGATGCTGGGGCCCACCTCATAAACTTATTTCTTATGGTTGTAGTGAAGACTATGTCCTCAGGACGCCTCCTTTTGTGGTCTATGGGAGTATCTTGATAGAGCCATTCCACAATACCAGCTCCCCTCAGCTTTTGGATGCATTCTTCTCCAGTGTACCTCGGTAGGTCAGGCACCTCAAGTTGGTCTAATCTAGGCCATCTGGCAGCCCATGCCTCAGTGAACCAGCCAAATAAAGAGTTGGTTCCTCTCTTAGCCTCTCTCACTGAGACACTGAAAGAAGAGTCTGTGCTTAGGAGTTCCATATCCAGAAACTCGGACTGATCTAATATTACATTTCTTGTACCAGTATTCCACACCCTCAGTAACCATTCCCTGGGATACTTCTCAAGGCTTTTGCTTGAATGCGTTTAAAAGCTTGAGCAGTTCTTTGTGAGTATAGCATACTTCTTAAGCAATCAGTTCAGAGTCACCCTTAGGAGCTTTTCTTACCTTAATTTTAGTTATAGGTCTAGCAGAAACTATCAATGGTGATTGTTTCTTGGGTGTTCTCAGCACTATCTTGTAAGTCATTTCCCTCAGGCAATGGTAGAGATGCAGCCCCACCTGGTGTTTCACTTTTACTACTTTAGTTGATTTGCTCAGTTGTGGGTGGTTTTGTTGATAGTAGACTACTATCTTCAGCTGGGAGGGGCACATCAATTGGCTGGCCTGGTTCAATTGTTTTTATGGTGGCATAATATCCTCCTCTTCTGGATCATCAGCCCATATATTCCCATCCCATGTTTCAGGGTCCCAAATTTTTTCCTATCAATGCCCTCACTTTGGCTTCCTACACTGCTCTAGATCTGCCATTCAGCTGATGTTGTAATTCAGCCAATTGCATAATGAGACTTTGGACCTGGTTCTCAGCAATATGGGCTCTTTTACTACAGGCAAGAAGGCTTTCCTTTGTAGCACAGGCCGATGCCTTCAAGTCCGTGAGTCAGCACTGAAGGGGTGCATCTGAGGCTCTGAGGTAATCCCTCTCTTTAATCACATAGTCCAATGTAAGGAGGACCAGCCAACCAGCTTCTTTATACTTGGCATCTTGACAAAACTGCTGGAATATATCAGACATATGTTCTCCCAGAGCCTCTCATGTAACCAGAACCCCATCCATCGGTGCTCCTACTTTAGGTATTAGCTTTGCTATTTCGCACCATGGACTGGTAGGATTGGCAAAATTACCCATGGCTTTAGGTCTAGAATTAGCATCACCAGTGCTCTTAAGACTAATCAGATTGGAGAACCAATCAAAGAGACCCAAAATTATGATTTTATTTCTCTAGAAGCACTCCCAGTACCACTTGTGTCAGGCAGGATTCTCTTAGAGAAATAAAAATCAGAACACTAGTAATTCTTTTTGTATATTTACATATAGAGAAAGGTATATAAGATAAGAAAGAAACAGTTAACTATCTGTAAAGCAGTACAGATTTCTCGGTGCAACTCACTTGTGTGAGGCAGCTAGAAGACTGGCAGTCCTTCAAGTCTTGAGGTCCGCTGAGTAGTCCTCTGTAGAGCAATTCAGGCTATCTGGTCACAGGCAGCAAAGAGCAGAGTAGGTTGCCAACAGTCAGCCAGATAACAGAGTCCAACAGTTCCCAGCTCAAGAGATGTACATTCTAGAATTGTGGCAAAGTAGGGCTTGAAGCACCTCAACTCATAGCAACACAGTCCACCATTAGGTGTTCCACGGTTAGTGTTGCTTAGAGGTCAAGGCATAAGACGAACAAGGTAGCTGTCTGGTCTGAAGATCCAGAAGAAAGAGAGAGGGTGGGACTCGCCGAGCCCTTCCTATCCCTGGTCTTCAATTCATCCCATGTGTTCATTGGCTGTGCTGTCACAACAGACCCACCAATCTTCTGTGGCCATGTTGGCATAACAAACCTACCCATCACAATCCAAAATGGGGGAATGAAGGCACAAGATGGTTGGCTTGCATACTCTTATAGGTGGTGAAATATATTCATAGGGTTAGAGGATCAAGGTGTAATATTTTGTAACTACAGTTGTAAGGCACAGGATATCTTTTGTTTTGTTCACTTATAGAATGTTAGTTTTAAATGCTGGTGACACATGTTGAATTGTATGCATTTTAGTTTTATCCTGTTAGGTATAGATATAATTTTATTGTTTATTTGAAGGTTACATATGGTTACAGATTTATGTGAAAGTATAAAATTAGCAAGGTATGGTCTGTGGCAGTCATGTGCTTATGTTAATTTTATGATTGAAACATAGGGCTGTAGTCTAGCCTATTAATCTGGAGATACTCATGGAGTAGCCAATGAGGCCTCTATGTGGCCATGGCTTTCTCCTGAGACTTCTGGGAAATCTCACTATATTTCCCTCATGAAGATGAGAAGCTATCTTCCCCTGTTGTTGGGAATTAGTCTCAGAGATGATTAATCATGGACAAGACAAGCTGGCAGCGTTCGAGAAGTTGGAGGAGCCGGCGGAGAGACCACAAAGTTTTGTCCTGATGGAGTCAGACTTCTGAGGCTGGGGCGGCCAGATGGAGATCTCTGCCAGCGATGAGTTGCTTCTGCTGTTGACGGACCCTGAGCCCTGGAGTTGAGGTGCCCTGCCAGCACCGGGATTCTGCATCCACTGACCTGTGACCTTCATGAGTCGGAAGTAGACTTTACAGACTGATTTGGGGCATATGGGTTAATATCAAATTATGACTTTGAACTGTACTGGGCTGGGATGCTTTCTCCATGTCCCATTCCTTTTGTATATGAACCCTTTCCTTATATTGATATGCGTGTTCTTGAATTTGTTCCTCTAGTCTACCAGGACTAACACAAACACCATTTCTTTTCAACACTCTAAAACAGTCTTCCCTAATCAACCAGGAGTCCTTGTATTTGAACCGTGGTGCTGGGGAAGAATGTTGAAAGAACCATGGACTGCTAAATAGACAAACCAATCTCTCTTGGAAGAAGTACAGCAAGAGAGTTTCTTAGAGACTGGGATGGTGAGAATTCTTCTTAGATATTTTGGACATATTATCAGCAGTGACTAAGGCCTAAAAAAGAACATCCTGTTGGATAGTCTCAAGGGGTAGTGAAACAAGATGAAGATCCTCAATGAGAGGGAATGACAACTGTAAATGTGACTGCAACCAGCGACTGTGGCATAGAAACGATTGTGCAGATGGTGCACGAGTAGGAAGTATTTAGTCTGCTGTGTGTCAGATTCCTATGTGTTAGAAATGACTTCATGACACCTAAAGACAAGCCTTGCCGTCACAGTGTTTATAAGTTGGGCTATGAGTCATTAGGTCAGTAGTTGGAAACCACCAGTAACTCCAGAGAGACGGACAGAAATTTCCCTCCCTTCACCAGATTAAATGTTAGAAACTCACTCGGTCGCTCTGCTTTGCCATCCAAGGTTGTTAAGGATTGGTACTGATTCGTT
This sequence comes from Nesogale talazaci, assembly GCA_004026705.1. NCBI lineage: Eukaryota > Metazoa > Chordata > Mammalia > Afrosoricida > Tenrecidae > Nesogale > Nesogale talazaci. The sequence goes on from PVJH01003218.1 coordinate 118,731, forward strand.
GGTAGTGAGTTTCCTTTTGGCTTAACATAGAAATTATTTTTTCTCTAAGTGAGAATTTTTTTTGTTACATTTTATCATAGGTGACTCCATCTCCCATGGAAGAGGTGTACAACCCAATACATTTGTTTGTTTTTTACATAATGAAGTAGTTGCATTCTGCAATGCATAATAGTTACCAATGAATTAACTACCACAAAAATTCTGAAATTAAATTAAAAGGGAAAATATATTCCTTTGTGATCCAGAATAAGAGGAAACTTATCAGTCCATCAAAAAATATATTAAAAGTGCAGAGCCCTGGTGGCGCAATAATCGTGGGCAGGACTGCAGCCCACAGGACTGACGGTTCAAATCCAGGAGCAAGGCTGGGCTTCCTACTCCCACCAGGGCAGTGATGCGACAAAAAATGTATATATTAAAAGTATTTGTCCACAAGTGTAAAGAAGGCATACAAAGAGAAAAATTATTTAAATGGTTTAAATTTACATAAATTTTACAATATATATCTTTGGATAAGATACATTAATATTTTAAAATATGACTTGTACACTTATAATTTTAATACACATTTCTACCAAACTAAATATTATGCCTACAAAGCTGCAGGTGTAAACTGATATCAAGCATGTTGAAATAAAAACAAAACATTTCTTGAACTGCTAAATCAGTGAATACATGTGCAAGATGAACACACAGTTTGACACTTTTATTGCAATTTGATATCTTAATACACAATGCATTTAGACACACTGACATGCTCTAAACCAGTCTTGTAATTTTTATCTCTTGGAAATATCTATGACAGTCATCTCATTTATTAGAAGAAAACAGCCAATTGTGTAAACCCTTTGAGTTGCTGCACCCCTAATGGACAGAATATTTTCATTTACATCTTTCTTTTGGCATGCTTACATTCCAAGTTAACTTTTTGTCTAGCATACTAGAATACTTATACTATATTTCAAATAGCATAAAATACTTTGACATCAAAATTGCAATATAAATGTTGATTATAACATTGAAACATCCAGTCATAAAATAAGTAGCTAATTGTAATTTAGGAAAATTAAGAATTAAAAGCATGTATCTATATTCGATTATTGCTAAGAAACCAAAAAATGTTATCTCAGGCATAGTACCTACAATTTTGAAGAAAGTGAAATAGTAAATTCTATTATAAAACATTTTAATAGATATTTGTGTATTTACTTAGTTATTTTGTACATTTTAAAGAATCTTTTTGCAATATTGAATAAAAGGATCTATTTGCTTTACTATCTGTATTTCTTGTGTATTACTGCATGCAAATTATCAGCATATGATATTAATAATCAAAAAGTATTACAGAATAAAGATGATTACTTTTTCTAAGCAACACATAATTTACAAGGGCATATTAAAATCTATTGCATTAATTTATGTCCTGATTGTTACACCAGTTAATGTTTTGTGTTTTATGAAATTTTAAAATGCTTTGAACTGTGTTTACCAGTTGGCCCTCAAGCAAACCAAACCCACACACAATGCCTGCTTAATAAATAATTCATTTTCTACCTTGTCATTAAAGAATCCCACCTGTTTATATATAAGATAAAATGCCAAGACTAATATGTTAATTATTCCTTCCAATATCCAATATCACATGTAAAGACTCATGTTCAATAGAAAATGGAGAATTTCATGAAGGTTAGTCACTATTACAATTTTAAATCAGCTCTTTGAATGGTTAAAAGACCATAGTATTAAAAAGAAAAGAAAAGAAAAGTTGAGTGATACAGATACAGGAATTAAATTACCAAGGAATTTAAATAGGTGTGAAATGGGTTCAGCATGGGTATGACCATAGACTTCTACTCACTAGTGAACAGATAACTACAAGGATGGCCAAGGAAGCTCTAATGCATCATGGGGTGAGTATTGGACTGTTGACTACCAAGTCAGATGTTGGAAGACATCAGTCATGCTGTGGGAGAAAAAGGCCTTCTGCTCACAAAGAGATTATATTCCCAGAAGCCCACAGGAGCTCTTTTCTGGCCTGTGGGGTCATTAAGGGTAATCATCATCTGTATGGCTGTGATGTGTATTTTGTTTTCTTTTACTGTTGTATTGCTCATTTGGGGTGATAGGTTTAGGGTCCACTTTTCTCAGCCAGGATTCTCAGCTGTTTGGCCCCGTGATACCCCTGGATGGATGGGACCTAACCTAACATAGTTTACTCTTCAATGATCTCTGCTTTGTGCAGCCAAGAGGTTGTGGGAGGATTTGGGTAGAGTGCAACCTCGTTGCTCATTCACAGTGTGCAGATGTGAAGCTTAATTTTTATAGGAGTAGACATCGTGGAAAGTTTATTTCTTGCTCTGTCTGGGTCCTGCATCAATCTCTGCTTATGTGCACTTGAGTTAATGGCTCACCATGTTATGTGCCAAGCCTAGGAGCAAATTTGGTCTGCCATTTGACCAGAAATTCTTGCATTCAATTTGCAACCTTAAAATTGACCTGCTGCATCCACTAGCCTGTCATGTGCCTGCTTTGTTTTACTGCTTCCTGATTCATCTATCCCCACAACTACATGAGTGAGGAGAAGCCTCCAGCTTAATGTCTAACCCATATATTTGAATGAGACAAGGGCCATTTCCTTGGCATAAATTTCTCTCTATCTCATACATGCACACACAGACACATAAAAGAACTGAGTCTGTTATATCAACTCTGTGCATTGTTTGCTAGAACTATACCAACAAGACTGAATCCAAAAAGAAAATGTATACAAAGTACACAAGCACTATCATAGAACATGAATCAATATCATACAAAATGATCAAATCATTTTGCTCCAATAAATAGACATACGTTCAAAGAATCAGAGAATGAGCTACTTAATTTAGAATAAGGGAATTTGAGAACAGGATATTGATTTCCTATTGATGCACCAAAATAGGTAGACTTTAACCTTATTAATTATAGGAAGAAAATAGATGAGAAAGGAAGAGTTTTTAAAATAGTAGCTTAATTATTAAAATAATAGTTTAATCATATCAGATTACTCTGCTGCCTCTTTATTGCCTGGGGAATGCAGTATAAGCACATCTTCAATATGCTAATCATGGTAAAATTATATATATGACTTATTCCATTATTATTATAGGTCAAGTTTATAACTTCCCTCTCCAAAAACCCTTCAAGGTACAGAAAGCTTAAATCTATATCCAAGCTTAAACCATAGCACTTAACACTTTGAAAGTTTTCTTTTTCATCATGTGCATATAGCATGTTATTTTACATGTTCAGTCTTTAATAGTTAATATAGTATTAATGCTTTTTACATCTGTTATGGTATACTATAACTTCCACAGTTTCCATAATGACTAAGAGGCATAATAATCACCAATGCTTCCAAACACCACATCATTTATGCCACTTTGTCAAGATGTCTTAAATGTAAATTTGCTATTAAGGCAATAGTACCTATGTTTAAATTTCTAATAACCGTGCACTGGATTCAGCAAGATTTCCAGAAAAAAAATGCACAATTAAGGGAATCCTTGGACTCCTCTATAATGACCAGTCAATGCAATTATTATTCAAAGTAAAACACAAACCACAGTGATCAGAGATATAAAAGAAAAGAAAGACATATTTGGAGTAGAGACACTCACACTTGCTTTTGAAAAATCAGAAGTTAATTCTGACCTTAAATTCCTCTGTAGTACACTTAAGGAATGAAAATACTCTCTTGAACTTAGAGCTGAAATTCCTTAGAGTGACTTAAACTAGACATCAGTTATCCTAAGTTTATGAATTTGGAATTTGTTGGGTTTAGTTCAGATCTCTTGCTTTGTTGTTGTTGCAAATTCAACAGTTCTGGTCCATTGAGACCCTATGCACAACAGAATGAAAAACTGTGTGGTCCCTGAAGAAGGACTCCGTGTTTGGTAAAGTTAAAGGGCAGTAAAAGAGAGGAGGCTCTTACAGTGGCTTGACTCAAGAGTGACCCTCTTATTGACACAGAGGCTGCAACCTGGAGCTTAAGTCTAGAGAAAAAAATAAATGTGAGAATATCCCAAGACCGGTCAGTGGTCCATTCTGCATAATGTCACTGAGTTGGAACCAACTGAATGGCACCTAACAGCATAGCAATAGAGTAAATCAGGGGCCTATTTCAACCAGAAATACATGAAAGAGTTCTGAGACTGCACATAATTGTGGCCTTAAACTGCAAACACTTCTTATGATGTAAACCTACTTGACACTGGCCCTCGTATAGAGATCACTGAAGATGTGGGTGCTATACATAAGCATGTTGAAGATATCAGAGGGTGCCTGGCTATATAAAAATTGTCATCTGGGATCTTAAACATTGTCTTAAAACAAGCAAGCCATGTAAGTGAATTGGGTCTACAAGTTATGCCCATGTGGAAGAAGCGCACCAGCCTCTGTGATCCAAGGATTATGAATAATAAAACCTAATATTGAAGAAACAGAAGGCATTAAAGTTCAAATTCTGGGGAACCACTTTCCTGAAGGCTTTGGACAATAATGAAAGCTCAATATCCATTTGTGGAGCACCCATTTAGATGAAATGAGGTAAATTCCCTGTGACCATTGAATAGCTTTGTTTTCAGAAGAGCGCATTAGGCCAATGCAGATGTAGTTAAATTAACATTTAAAGTTTAACATGTTCTTGTTTGTTCTCTCTTTTGACCCATTTTCATTTATTCTCCCAGTTTTTATTATTTTATATTACATTTTCAACTGGAACTTTTCTATATTTCATTTTTCTGTTGATATTGAGTTTCTGCTTTTGTTTTGTCTTTCTGTATGTTTCTGTGTATGAAATTCAGCATAGGTAAACTTAAGGAGACCATAATTGGATTAGTAGTTTTTTTGAGTTACAGCAGGGGGGTACAGTTATAGACAGCAATGTCTATGGAGAGAAAATAATTGGTATAGGAAAAATTGACCTAAAAAATTGCCCATACATTTTATGTTTTAAATTTGCAATGACATTGCATATGCAGTTACATTCAGTGCAAGAGTTGTTAAACTTGGATACCATTACCAATTGGTCAATATCTAAGTAAGGCAGTGGTTCTCCACCTTCCTAATCCTCTGACCTTTTAATACGGTTCCTCATGGTGCAGTGACCTCCCAACCATAAAATTATTTATGTTGCTATTTTATAACTGTAATTTTGCTACTGTGATGAATTGGACAACCCCAGTAAAAGGGTGGTTCTGTGTCTACAGGGGTCATGATCCGCAGGTTGAGAACTGCTGATGTAAGCCTGTAAGCTGTGGTGGAATTGTGGGCTACGCATTTGGCAGCTGATTGTGAGTTCTTAATTGGGAACCACCAGTCACAGTAGAGGAAAAAGATGAGGTTTAACTCCTGTCTAAGAAAACAACAGAGGTTCCTTTACCCTGTCCTATGGGGTCGCTAAGAATAGGAATCCACTAATAGGGAGGGAGATTGTTGTTCTTTTTTTTTTTTTTTGGTTTTATGAAATTTAGGCCTTTATAATTTAAACAAAAAGTATTATATAGATAGTGAATTGAGTATAAAACAATGTCTTAGAATAATTCAAATAACTTTTTCTGTACCTTGAATAGAAAGCTACTTCTCTATGTATAATTCAATTAGTTAGATCTTGAAAAAACTTTTATCCTTCTTGGATATCAGTGCCCATTTTACTGTTTATGTTATCTATGATACTTATTTCTTCTTAAGGACCCAATGAAAATATTCTTTGGAAATTTTATATTATTATTCAGACAGAAAGATGTAAGACCAAAAACAAAGTCTTCGAATATACAAAGGAAAAATTGTGTGAAGTATGTTTGTGCATGTTTTTTAATAAATCATTCAGATTAGAAGTTTAACTTCTAATCACTACATGCTTAAAATAGTGTTTTGAAATATGTATAAACATTATGATGTCCCTAAAATTGCATTTTCCTAAGTCTCATGATATTCATGATTTGTGTGTATGCATATATCATATGGTGTCTTTTCCTGACATTGGAACAAATAAAACTTGTGCCTTAACATGTTTCACATAAAAACTATTATATGCAAGTCATATATTTTATGAAATAAAAATGCAGCCAATAGATTGACAATAAAAGCCACATGGGGATAATAGGTGAGCTGGTAACAGAATCAAAAACTTAAGTGACTTGGAAATCAATAAGTACAAAACAAAAAACCAAACATAACTATGAAACTCAACATAAGTATAGCAAGAATATCAAAAGTGAAAAGTATCTGGTATTATCCCAAAACAGTTTGTTTTAACTACTGGGACTATGCAATAGGTTTTCAAGACAAGTAGTACAAGACCTCCTACTTTGTTCTGCTTTTCTTTTTTGAGACAAGGGAAGTTCTTGAATAAATAAAGAGAGAGGGGAAATTAACATTAGCAGGACAGTTGAGGTGGAGGAGTGGTACAGTCTTTTCCTGTCCACTCTGGCAATTAATTCTGAAATCTTGTAGGCAGACACTATGCCAACTATTGCTTTTCTGGGTCCATTCTCTTTCTTGCTTGAGAAAATACTACGTAATGTCAGTCTTCATCCAGTACTGATAAGAACTGGGAAGAGAGTGTAGGGATAAGGAATCTGGGAAGCTAGGCCTCCTGTCCTGAGAATCAGAGGATTGATGGCAGCTCCCCTATCAAGATGTGGACATCAAAGCAAGAAGAATGGATGGTGAAACTGCTGGACGAAGTTTCCCGCAGCACAGCCCCTCACAAATACTATATTCAATTTCCATGTTTCCATCCTCTAACTGAAGAAGCAATTGAAGAGATGGACTTAAAAGGGCGATTGTCTTCACACAGTCTCATCAATACAGCTGCTCCATCACAGGCCAGAGCCTAAGTTCTATTTATCTACACTACAGTGATGTGGGGAAGAAGACGACCCTGAAGTGGACTACCACTGACAGTTGGACAGTGCATCCCTTCCTCATCCAGCACTTTGCAGACCACGTTCTTAAAGAACTGGACCAGTTTCCAACAGAATAGAGAAGCGAGGTGGTCATCTTCTCTTCCCACTTGCTGCCCATTTCTCGGGTCAACAGAGGGGACCCCTACTCACAGGAGGTGCTGTCCAAAGAGTCAAGTATAAACTGGGCTACTCCAATTCCTGCCGACTGGTGTGGCAGTCCGAGGTGGGCCCGATGCCCTGGCCCCCACAAACTGACAAGACCATCAAGGGGCTTTGCTAGGGGGGCAGGTGGAACACCTTGCTGGTCCCGATCTCATTCACTAGCGACCACATCGAGAAGCTGTATGAACTGCACATCGGGTACTTGCAGATCCTCGCCCACGAGTGTGGTGTGGAGACCACCAGAGGAGCAGAGTCCCTGAATGGAAACCCTTTGTTCTCCAAGGCGCTGGCCGACCTGGTGCTCACACATCTGTAGTCCAAAAGGAGCGCTGCTCCACCCAGCTGACACTGTCTGCCTGGAGATGAAATCCTTCTTCAACAGCCGGCAGCTGTGACCCCGACCTAAGAGGCCTCATATGCTTTATCTTGTCTAATGTCTCTTTAGTTACCTCTCGATTACATAACTGCTCCTTAAGCCCATTGTGGGGAGGCTGGTCCCCTACATTAAAGGTCAATTGCAGTTATCCTCTGAATGTATTACTCCTGTTTATTTTCCTGGTGCGTGCAAATTCAGAAAAATAAAACTAGTCAGATAAATAGAAAATATGCTAATATCTTCAATACTAGGATATGGTGGATAAATTGGTGGATTATAAGTGAAGACGTGTAAGTAACATAAGTAATCTCACGCTGATTCTTTTCAGTATAATAACAAATAAAGAATGTCACACTCCTGGCTGAACTTTGATAGATAAAGCAACTTCTCAGTGAGCAGACAAAGTGAACTGAACCTTTTTGTTTTTGTCTTTGAAAGACACTAATAAAATTTTCAATGCATTTTTCAATGATTAATTTTACGGTTCAATTTTTGTATTTTCTTTGTCATGTTAAAATTGGGTAATCTTACTTCTAGGCCTATGAAAACACTTGCACCATCTAGAAAACACTTGTAAAGGTTAGTCATATCACATATTATCATAATAAACATACGAATTAACCTTGACAAGAATTTCTGTAATTTCTGTGGCTTAAGAGTGCTGATGTTGTTGTTTTGTTTTGTTCTGTTTTTAGGTTCCATTAAGTTTGTTCTTAACCCTGAAGACCCTATAAACAACAGAGTGAAACATTGCCTGGTCTTATATCATCTTCACAATTGTTCCATGCTTGAGCCCATTTTTTTGAGTGTCCCTATGTATCTTGCATCATTACAATTGCCATAGAATTATGACTTTTCATATTTACCTAGCTACTTTTGAAAAAAAAATCTGTGCAATTTGAAACTCTCATGTTAGAATACATTTGATTTCAAGAGTGTTACACAAAGATTGTCTTATGACAAAAATAAGTGTACATGACATATGAGTTTTTTCACTTAGTAATTAATTCACAACTTGTTCTTCCAGCCTGGTTTGCATCCCACTCAATCAGTCAGAACTCTCTCTACTCTATTTTTTCTATTTACACTTATCCCTAAAGATGTTTTGTTATTGCTAAGAAGTTACCAAAGATTTGTCTCAACTATACTTTACTTTATTTATGGATAGATCTTCTAAAATATAAAAATGTATATAGAAATCTCTGTGAAATTCATATTTGTATGAATGAGTCTTCAGGTCTCAAGACACTATCTTAAGGACATAAGGTCAATTTTAATAAAATATTCCACAAAGATAAAATCCATAGGGGAAATGCCATCTCCTTACAAAGGGGATGCAGAGAGGAGATGAGTCAGTCACAGTACAGTGTAGCAATGATAAAATATGCAACTTTTCTCTAGTTCTTGGATGCTTCATTCCACCCCCTATCATGGTGCCAATTCTACCTTGCAAATCCCGTTAGACCAGGGTTTGTACACTGGTACTGAGAAGAGCCAGAAACATGGGAGATTCAGGACAGATGATTCCTTCAGGACCAGTGGTGAGAGTGGTGATACCACGAGGGTGGAGAGAAGGTGGAGTAGAAAGGTGGAATCAATTGTAGGGATCTACATATAACCTCCTCTCTGGGGTACGGATAGCGAGGAAGTGGATGAGGGACACATCAAACAGTGTGAAGTAGGTGAAGGGACACATTGAACAGTGTATGATAATAATTTGCAAATTATTAAGAGTCATTGGGGAGGGGGGTGGGGGGATATGGGGAGCTGATAGCTAGGGCATAAGGGGAAGGAGGATGTTTTGAGAGGATGATGGCAAGGAATGTGAAAATGTGGACTGCATACAATTGATGATGATAAGACCTGTGTGAGCCCCAATGAAATGATTTTAAAACAAAGCAAACAAACAAAGAATTCAAAACTGAAGTCTCAGAAGGTACGGTTGTTGGTCTCTACTTATCTGGAGCTAGGGAAAAGGATAAACTAAATAATATAAATAGTAACTATACTATTAATTTCACCACTTGGTACAAACAAGAATTTTATTTACTTTATCTGTGAAAATAGATAATTGAGAAGCTCAATTTCAATCAAAGCGAGTCCAGGTGATGGCTATGGAACTAGAATTAGTTGTTGATATCTAAGTTTAGGGTGAAGTTGAAGGAGAAAAATGAAAGCCCATGACAGTCAAAATAAAGCTTTAAGATTATGTCCCACCTCATTTTTTAGTGAATAGGTTTATTGGGACACAAATCAAACATAATACAACACAATACTTCAATAATATCAAGAAGATTGTATAACCTCTACAAAATGTTGCAGAACATTTTCTTCTTTCATATGCTTCTTTGTATTAGTTCATTTCCTCAACCCCCCCTGCTATAGCCTATTAGTCCAATTACTGCCTCTGTAGATTCACACATCCTGCAATACATATACTGACAAGCATACAGAAACAAACACACAAAAAAACCAAAGAGCCTAAAATGCTGACTACAATAACAAGTAAAACAGAGAAAATAGCAAGTTGAAAATAACGCAGAAAATATTAAAATCTAAAACAACTTTAAAATGAATCAAGCTGTATCAAATTAGCTGTTATTTCTGCAATGTACAATTTCTTATTAATTAATTTAAATTCAAAATTCTGGTATTATCTCACAAAGGAATCATAAAACTAACCACAAATATTGTGCACTGGATCATCTAACATTTTGTTTCCAGATAAATAATGTTTTTTCAGATATACTTTCAGATATACTTTCAGATATACAAGGCTTGTATTTGTCTAATATTTGTCTAATATTGTCTAATATTCAGATATACTTTCAGATATACAAGCTTGTATTTGTCTAATATTTCTTATCAGAGAAAGAAGCATAATGAAATATTTTTAATATTAAGGATGACTTAATGATATGTGTATATACTAATTTGTATTTTAATGTCTATATAGTGTTAAACACATATGTTACTCTCCAATGACTAGAGAAACAAATTCATAGACACTTACGTGCATCTAGGAAGGGCTTGATATAAGAGTAATTGCATATTAAGAAAACATCCAGCACAGTCTAGATCAAGTCCATAAATCTGATAATATCCCATATGTTCAATACCAGTCTATAAATTCCTCTTCAGTCTCACAAAACAGGAAATGATGCCAAATGCAGGAATATCACAGGGCAGTGGGTTGAAAGTCTTGTGGATCCAGTGGCAGTGGAAGCATCTCAGTGCAGGCTTAGGTCTCCATGTGGCTCCTCCAGCTCCAGGGTTCTGACTTCTTCAGTGTAGCTCCAGGTAGCTTCTCAACAGGAATGGCTCATAGGGAGAGTGCTTGTCCCACCCTCAGGGAGGAAGACAGGAGTTATCAGAATTTTAGCAGAAGGCCAGGCCCACACCGAGGACACCGGGCTACGACTTGATTGATAAGTCAGACTCTACCCTTTCCCTCAAGTTGATGGTGGATTATGTAACTGTCACACCAGACTTTTAAAAAGAAATTACTTTAGAATACTTCAAGAATAATCTAAAGGAATAACCCCTTATAATCTCTTTTGGACCAAAACATTGGTACACACTTTGAAGGGTCGTGATTGTCATAGGAAAGGTGGCTGAAATTTGCATTCTTCATAGAGAGAGAATGGTAAAGCTAAAGTAAAAAATCAATGAATGCAATTTGGCTTCTAAATTTTACATGTTCTGATTGACAATGGCATTTAATTTTCTTTGTGGCTGTAGTTAAAAGCAAAACCAAAAGAAATATTACCAACATCAAGACAATTTTCATTCATCAACAAAGAGGAGATTAAGTCAACCCACCTTTGAATGATATATATTGCCTATATTTTTTTAACCAGCAACTTCTGCAAGTGGGTAACATAGTGGACTGCGAACGGCAGAGTCAGCAGTTTGAAAATGGCATCAAGGCTATGAGAGGTGAAGAATTTCTGCTGCACCAAGAGCTGTCATCTTGGGAATCCCAAGGGACAGTCCTGCTCTGTTCTATAAGGTCACTTTATGTTTAATTCCCTCTATAGCAGTGAAGCTTTGTTTTTATTTTAGTTTTCATGACATTTTATGAACATATCACAATAGAAACTCTATCTTAATGAGAAATAATACCAAAAATCATGAATGAAATTGGAGAAACACAAAAAATTACAGGTTTTAAGAAAAAATACAAGTTGACTTCTTTAAAATTCTGATTTGCCAGGGAAGGTACACGAAAGCCTGCTGGAGAGTGTGATCATGAAAGTTTCACATCAGCCTGACTGGGCCTGCATTCCCAGTTTGTTTGGCAGCTAAATTCTAGTCATTCTCCATGATGAGGACTCTTAAGGGCATACCCTGTTCCCAATATAAATTGACACTGTGGAGAAGCTTGATTGGCTTTTTTGCTAGATTTGGATCCTGCATCTGGCTTATGAACCTCTTATTTCTTTAGACGTGACCCGCAGGCATGTACCATTGCTTGGCAAACCTCGGAGTCATCAGCAGCCTGCCATTTTGTCAAACCTGTCAAGCCTGTCATTTGATGTGCCTGTCTTGGATTCCTCAACTCTTCGGCTATTGGTGTCAGGGAAAATCTCCAGTTTGAAAGTTAACCCACAGGCTTAGAACATATCCTCTTTAGAACCAGGTGAGACCATTTCTTGATATATAGCTCCATATATATGTCAGTATGAGTGTCACTTGTTTTACTGCTCTACAGAACACATCATAAAACATAGAACTCCATAAATAGAAGTATTATAACAAGTTGTGAATGCCAACTCCACATTGTCATAACTTGCTATCTTATAAGTAATATTTACTGTGATCTGCTTCACTATTTGAAGAGATCCTCAGTGGTGTAAATAGTAAGGGAACAATCTCTAGCGAAGAAGGTTCAGTTCACTACATAAAAATTATTTCAAAAGACAGCAAGTTCCTGAAATAGCTCAGCAATGTACAAATTACCATAAAATCCTCGAATCATTTAGCTGAGATTATTCTGATCCACACTCACCACGCTCTGTTAATGTCAATTCATAGAGTGGCTGGGGCAGGTCTGCCTCTGAGTTCCTTAGACGGTAACTCTTCATGGGAATAGTCAGCCCATGCTCTCTTGGAGTAACAGCAGATCCTGTGGTAAATAGCCCAACACAAACTTACTCTGACACTCTTGGGGGCTCCAAGAGTTGGAATTGGATGACAGAAACTTAAAATAATAACAGCACTTTACTCCCCTGCATCAAAATATTATAACTATTATATTTCCAAAGATCACATTTGAATATTTTAATTTTATGCACAATCCAGCATTATTTAATATTTTAAAATATATTACATATAATTATATTTACGTATAATTTACATATATTGCATATGAGGTAGTTACATAAGCTAGAGTCAATTTGGAGATTCAGGATGAAAGGATGGAGTCCAGCCTGTCAATTAGATCATAGGCAGTGATGCCTCTGTGTGGGCAGAACGTTCTCCTGAGGATTCTCAGAACTCCTGTGTTCCTCCTTGGAAACAGGACACACACACTCTCTCCCTTCTGCTTACTCCTTGTGAGATATCCCAGTGGAGAAGATACGTGGAGAGAGTGTTCTGGAGCCAGACCTCTGGAGTTGAAGAAGCCTCATGGAGAGGCCTCTAGTAGTGAGAAACTTACACCACCACTGAATGCACAAGACTTCCTAGTCAATGGTCTGGGATCTTCCTGCACTCTGCATCCGTGCCTGTGTTTCGTGAATCTGGAGAGGGCTTTATAGATTGGTGTCTGACATATGTATGGGCTAACATTGAACATATGAACTTGATCTAGACTGGGCTGGGATGTTTTCTTAATGTTCAATTGCTCTTGCATGTAAAACAATACCAATGAGTGTCTATGGATTTGTTTTTCTAGTCCTCCCAGACTAACACAACATGTAATATATGTAAACAATTTAATTATTATCTATTTTGATTAAATGTTAAACCTGATTTTAATGCAAGTTGCAAATAATTTGAATAAAAGCTCATTCCAAATAAAAATCAGCTGATATTTACTGATTTTATTTTTATTTACAATAAACCCAGAAATAGGCTAATGGGAGCTGAGCCCCAGTGACATAGTGGTTGTGCGCAGCACTGTGACCCACTGGGTTGGAGGTTCAAATCCAGCAGCAAGACTGGGTCTCCTACTCCCACCACCAGAGGGCAGAGCTGCCCCAAAAACTAAAACCAAAATAAAACAAACAAGCAAACAAAAAAGAAATAGGCTAATGTACAAGAATTCACATGATCTAAAAATAAACAAAAAAATAACCTTAGAAGATACAAATTTGAAGAGCCAAACTAAACTGATACGGTAATGGATTCCACTAATACTAGTTCAAACACAAAAACAAAAACTCAAACTCAGTGCCTCTGACTTGAATGCATATCACATCTAAGCCCTAGGAGAGAGGAGAACTTGCCCATGAGTTTATAAGTTATAAATCTTTACAAGAGAAGAAGATCTCTTTTTTTTTTTAAATCTTTCACAATGGCTGATGAGTTCCAATTGGTGACCTTTGAACTAAAGAGCAATACATAGCAATGCTTTTCAACACATAAGTCAGGATTATATCTCAATGGGGAAAGGATTTTAGGAAAATTGTTATGTATGAAATAAATGATAAGCCTCATTTTGGTAAAGAAGTAAGTAGTGATAGAAAAGTTGCGCAATTTACTTTGTTGATGCTGTGCTGTATATTTTATTCAGAAGTAAAGGAATTCATATAAAAACAATATTTCAAATCCTACCTCTTAAATTAACCCAATGTAAATTTATGCTGATATATATGGAAGTAATATGGAATGACAGAGACTAAATTTAAACTCTAATTTTGGAGTCCCTTCCTGTGAGACAGACAATTATTTGTAAAACTTAAAATACAAGTTGTGTCTATCTGGCTAGACAAAAGAAATAAATTCATAGATACACGCATATGTGCATAAGAAAGAGGTGTATATACAACAGCAATTTCATATTGAAGAAACATTCCAGCCCAGGTCAAGCCTCATACCAATTGATAAATTTCTCTTCAGATTCACAAAACACATGCAATAATACTGAATGAAGGAAGATCACAGGCCAGTAGATGAAAAAGTTTGTGTATTCAGTGGAGGAGGACTCATCTCATCACTGGCAGGGGTCTTCACATGGTTTGTTCACTTCCCGAGCACTAGCGTAGCTCTGTGGGTCTTGTGCACTGGAAGGACTAGCAGGGAATGAAGGTGTGTTCTGCCTCCCGTGAGATATTGATCTCCTCAGCGCCTCTAAATAAGGTCATCAAGCTGCGACCTACTTGACAAGTTGAACCCTACCCCTTCCAATGCTTACCTTTCAATTGACAACAGCTTATGGAACGGCATCACAACTCATACACGACAAACTTTTTAATATGATTTTTAAGAACTTAAATTTATTTTATAAGTTTTAGAAATAAGATACAACGTTTTCACTGAAATAAAGGAAGAATGTTTTTTAAATGCACAGAAACTTTAGAAATTATTTTGTGAACAGACTATGTTATAGTTCAAAAATTATATTTGCTGTTTTTCATTTACAAGATATTATAAATGAGAGAATTTTAATCAATGCTGATAATGAAAATCCATCAATTTTGAGATTTCTTTTCTTTTGAGATTTCTATTTATAGCTTTCTATTTATAGATTTCTATTTCTATTTATAAGACAGGATTTTAGTTAATATCAAGTGAAGAAGCTTCAGTAAGAGTCATGAATTTTACTGCACACTTTAATTAGGTTATGAATAATTTATTAAAATAGCTGTTATCACAATAGAACTCGATGGTTGTAATAGAGTCATACACTTGTAAATTTCAAAATTATTGCCATCTAACCTCTATAAGACTCATTAAATAATTTATCAATTCTGTCAAAATAATCCAGTCAAAAATCGGTTCTGACATTTATTAACAAATAACCAATTGGAGTCAATTTACTGATCTCTATATTATATTCCTTTATTTTGGTTATCAAAATTATTTTAAAGTTGACTTAAATAAGATTAGCTTTGCTAAATGAATAAATATAAATAAATAAATAAATAAATAAATAAATAAATAAATAATAGACCGTTTCCAAAATACTAAGTAGCAAATTTTCTTAGAGCAGCACAGTTTAAAGTGAAAAAAGAAAGTTTTTTTCCATTTCCTCATAGGACAGATAAATTGTGTTCTGTTGTGTTTTTTCTATTTTTTTTCTATTTATCTTTTCTATTATTTCTATTATCTTTTCTATTTATCTTTTCTATTAACTCTTTTTTTCTATTTATCTCAGAGTTTAGAAAATAGAAATAACACTGAGCTGAATTTAAATGCACATTTTAATAAGTAGTACAATAATAAAATAATTGTCATAGATAATGTTTAACTCTTAAAAATCATATTTGCCTTTCACTTGCATATATTGCTAATTTCTCTACTTCAATCAAATTTATTAAAATTAAACAATTAAAAGCTACATAATGGAAAGGACAATATTAAAGACACATTTTTATTAACTCGACTCCTTTAAAACATCTCACTGTCAATTTAGATTCAATGTTATCAATTTTCTACTCTAAGTAATTGGCTAACTGTCAACGATCTACCAAAGATATAATTAAAATTATTAAAATTCAGTCACAAATTTTTTTAATTTTGAGAGCTTTCAAAATTGAATAAAATGAATTTAGCAATCATCACTCCTCTCCAAAACAAAATAAATACTTTGTATTTGCACAAGTATTTTAGGGATATATAGGAAAAATCAGAGACATGAATAGAGAATTGTCCTCTTAACCAAATAAATTTCATCTTGAGAAGAATTGCCATATGTAATTATCTCTCTCGTTTCCTTTGTTTTCTGTGTGATATCAAAAGCCACTCTGTGAAAAAACTATTGCATCAACCCCAAACTTCAATATTGTGTAAAACTAACTTATTCACAAAGAGGCATCTGTGAATATCAGTAACACTATTAATGATAGCAATTTGTAAAAAGGGAAATCATGAGCTCTAAACTATCCAGATTGTGAACAGTATTTCCATTGGGTATGGAAATGTTTGGCACCCACTTTTTTTTTTCTAAAAACGCATGCACTACATACCTGTGCACATTTCTAAAAAGATCTCCCATGAAAGTATCGCCACCCTCTGCACATAGACTCAGGGGTCCAAGGAAGGCTTTATTCTTTTTGTTGAAGGGATTGTAGCTTCCGGGAAGAGTTGGTGGGGGGGGCACATTGGAAGAAACTTTGCTAGCACTTCTGTATAAACAGAAATGTTGGCATGTGTTCCTTGGTTATATTTGGCATAATTATAGGTTTTTTGGATGGTAGAACACTGTACTAAAACTATATATATATATATGTATATAGTTTTATTAATTATCACATTGAACATTGACACACAGAAGACTTCCAAAAAGTTTATCTGCAAGCTGGAATTCTTGGAAGCAGCTAAATTATGAAAAGCATTGTAAAGTTAACTAGCCATTAAGGGCTTTCTATGGATTGGAGATTTCTAAAGGAACAGGAAGGAGATACCTTTCCAGGTTAGGCATCACCTGACATCCTCTGGAAATGGATATACTTAATATAATGCAGGACTGAATCAAAATTCACTGATGTTTTTGAAAAGTCAATCGATTCTAACTCATGAAAACCACACAGCTGTAAGAGAACTGAACTCCATAAAGTCAGTGACTGACTTCACAGAAGCCAACCATACCTTTCTGCTGAAGGCCCTCTAGGTGAACTTGAACCAACCATGTTTCAGTTAGCAGTCAAGCTTGTCAACTTTGGGGACTAACTAGGCACTGTGGGTAAGGAATGGCATTAGCAAATTTATTTGAAAGAGACTTTTAAAACAGGGTCAATATAACTTTTTTACAGATTTTATTTTATACACCATTATAATTAAATATCCATTAACAGGTCAAGCACTAATTGTGTAGCAGAGGATACCTGCCCGAAGTGATGGTAGGTAATGCTTCTTGTTGTGATTAAGCCAATCCTAGCTCATCTTTCACCAGGCTTCTGATATGATCAGTCATGATATCACAGTCTATTAGTATCTAGGGTCTCAATTTAGCCCCCCTGAATTTATGACAAATGGTTCCCAGTCAAAGAAACTTATTAAAATGTTATAACCTAATTTCTCAATATTCTCTACCTCCATATTCCTAGTTGTCATGATCAAAATGATTCCTCTTTCCCATGTTCCTGATGGGAAAGTTTAACCTGCCAATAAGATTTGACTCCACAGAATCTAGCTAACTCCATCATACTTGCCATAAGAAAGACCTATTGTTGAGATTGTTTGATGCATGAAATCCAAGAGAGAAAAATCCCTCAGAAATCTCTGGAATAGTGAAGCCTGGAGGGTAAGAGTAGAAAGGGACAGAGAGGGTAAGGTGACCCTAATAGCAAAGATGACTGTATGAACCCATTCAAGAGAATGAACAGCAGAAATGCAGGTGAATGGAAACATAATAATATATAATATATTAAGAGATCATAAGGGTGGGGGGAAGGGATCAAGGGGAGCTGATATCAAAGGGTTCAAGAAGAAAGAGAAGGTTTTCAAATGATGGTAGTAGCAATTGTACAACTATGATTGTTATTATATCTGCAAAAACTCCTAAATAAACACCTCTCTTAAAATCAGCTTTCTTTTGCTTTGCCTCTGGGTATTGCCTCCTTTGTGGCCCTTGTATTGGTGTATGTTGTAGTCTCCTATTTGGGACTAATGAGTATAAAATTCTAATGTTCGGAACTTCCTTTTATTGTGAATCTTATTTTGCATTGACAGAGCTGACAGTCCATTTAAGATGATCCCTGACTTTTCAAGGTCAAAGTTAAAACACCTGTTTCCTAGTCTATGAAATTAAATTGTATCAGACAAATAATAATAGTTTTATAATTATCATTATAATTCAAACGTGTTTAGACAATTTAAAGGGCCTCACATAAATGAATAATTTGAATACATTTTGAGATATGTTAATATTTTATTTGTATGGAAGTTCTGATTTTTCCTGCTCTTACTAAACATCCCTGATAATCTATCAGTTTATGTGATATGGTACTGAATTTCAATTTCTTCCTAGTTGTCTTTATTCAATTTATTAACACTTAACTTCAAATTTCTTTTATTTGTATAAATTCAACACAGAAAATCTGAAAGTCAATTTCCCCAGAGAAGCATGGATTCTGTTTAAATTTGAGATATCTTTAGTATATCATAATGTAATCATGGCATTTGAAAAAGTACCGTGGATAGCTAGAATAAGCACATCTCAAGGACGTTCAGCCATTTTGCTTCCTAGAAGGACGTATGGCTAGACTTCACCTCTTGAACTTTGGGCCTGTAATCAAGAGAGACCAGTGCCTGGAAAAGGACACCTTGCTTTTCAAAGTTGAAGGTCAGTGAAAGAGAGGAACTCTCCCCAAGGAGATGGATTGACCGAATGGCTGAAACAAGGCACTCAAACATAACAATGGTCAGTGCTTCCTGTTCTTGCACATATGGTTCCTATCAATCACACCTAATGAAAACAACAATGAAACAGTTGTACATAAATGGCTAGATATATTACTGATAGTAAAATATTTATTTTGAATTTAAATTGTGGTGTATGTCTACATAATGTTCAATCTTCATTATACATATATACATACGTGCATATGTGGTGCTCATGCATTAATTACTCACAGTGATCTCTAAAACAGAGTATGAGTATCCCAAAGGATTATCAAATCTGTATTTCCTTACCAGATCAAACTGGCCTCGCTCCCAGAGTGCCTGGTATTCCTGTGATTGTTTCACAATTTGTGGGGGAGGGCCTTTATATGCAGCAAATAAAATTAAATCAATGTTCCAGGGTGGAAGGGAAAGAAGAGCCTTCTATGATCTTTTTCCTTCAGCACAATTTAATAAGGTATTAACAAATAATTAACAAATAATAAGGTATTAACAAATGGTAAGATGCTAACAGAGATAGTCTAGCTGTGAATGATGACCCTCTAAAATGTCCATTATGACATAGGAATGGGATCTAATTTTGAAAAATGTTTTGCAAATATAAATAACTCGAGATGAAAGTATTCTTGTGAAATCTTCTATGGAACCCTGTAATCCAGTGAGAAAAATTCTTATCTGAATCTAGAGAGAAGCAAACCATTTAAGAGAAGTCACATGAAGAAGGAAATAAAGGTCAATGGGTATGCAAGCCAAATAATGGGAACTTCTTATAATTTTTTAGGCTAAGAGATAAGGTTGGAGAAGTTTTTCTCAACCCACAAGTTTCTAATAGAGCTGTAATCTTAGTTTTGAAAGTCTGGCTTAAGAACGGTAAGAGAATAGGTTTCAATTATTATAAGCAGCCACATTTGTTATAATTTGATATGGCAGACCTAGTTTTCCAATACAGATATTTTAACAGCAAAACTCATATTATGCTGTGATAATGTTTTCTAAATTCATTTACGTTACTGGTAGTCCTATAATTATGATATATTGAAATCACATTACAAAATGGTTTTCATGGGTGTTTTTTTCCCCCATGGGTGTTTTTTAAAATGTATTTTAATCATTTTAATGGGAGCCCTTACAGATATTACAATGACACATAATTCAATTACACAAGGAAAATTGCAGATTTTTGCCACTATGAGTTTCAAAACATTTTGTTGCATCTTGAACTCCTTGATATCAGCTCCCCTTTATCCCTCCAGCTCTCATCCCACCCCTTGCAGAAACCCTATTATTATATTATACATTATTGCTGTTATTATGGGGGGTTGGCCGTAGCTCACATCAACAAATATATGTTAGTCTATAAACCTGTTTGTCTTTCCCCCAGCATAGGGTTTTACTGTCATCATTGCTATCAGTTCCTACTTTTCCCTCCTACTCTCACCCTCCTCTCTCCCCATACTGCCAGGTCCCAATACTGTTTCTGAAGGGTTGTCTGTATTAGCTTTAATGCATAAACAATCTCAATTATAAAATTGGACCAACACAAGTATGACGAGATTGATAAAGCAAATCAAAGGTCATAATGGTAAGGGAAGGAAATATTACTGAATTAAAGAATAGTTACGTGCTTCATCAGAGCTATACCACACCCTAGATAAACCATCCCATCTAAATGGCACTTCTAAGATATATTGTCCAATTATCTTGTAGGTAGACTGTAGGTCTCTGCTTTGCCCATTCACTTTCACATCAATATTGCTTGGTTTTGAATTTCTGATACCCACTCCCATTGCCATTCAATGAAAAAAGAGCCTGGTGTGCTTCTTCCATGTGGTCTTCTTGCTTCCTTGCTAGATGGCTGCTTGTCTAATGACAAATCTGTAAGATCCAAGTTGCTATAACTTCTATTTTATTATTTTATGCTGTATCTTTTAATAACTGGGCACCATCAACTTTCTTTATCACATTTGCTTAGGTACTAATTTTGCCTTCAATGAATGTGTCGGGAAGGTGACAAAATTCCTGCAGGCAAAATGGGTTCCACATTATTAGAACAGTTCATTTTTGTAACAGTTCATTTTTGAGGTAACATGTGAGTAGAGGCCAAAAGTCCACCTACTTCAGTGTTGTCGCTATATATATATGTATGCATGTATGCATGTATATGTATATATATGATATATGTGTGTTGACTACATGTATCCCTTTATGCGCATATAGATGTGTGTGAATATTGATAAACACACCTATTTTATATATTTACATATGCCAGGGGTGCAAAGAATAAACCAACAAACAGAATTGTGCTGAACAAAGTACAGTTTTAGTACTATGCATTTTTCCCAATAGGTGAGCATCAAGCAACTCACTCTAAGTTAACACTCCCATTGGTGTTGTCTGGGAAGTTTCTCTCTGGTCACAGTAAATTTTTTCATAAAAAACAATTTTGCTCCAAACTCATATTTTGTGATGGCCAATTGAAAACAACAATGTGCAGCTGTGAAATTTTGTTTCCCGCATGTGAGAAATGCCACAGAAAGTGTTTTGATGTTGAACACAGCTTACAAGAATAGTTGTGGAAAAGACTCAAGTCTACTGGTACTTTTCTCATTTCAAAAAAATGTGAAATTTTGAAAGATGATGAATCCCATTTTAGATTTTATCAATTTCCCAAATGAATGGAAATGTTGGCTCATCATGCTTTTGGAGTTTATTCCATGAAGTCAGACTGTTAATCAAGTTTTCTATTTAAAGTGTCTGTAAAGATTGCATAATCATGTGTGACAAAAAAGGCCTGATTTTTGGCAGGTGGGATTGGTTTTGCCACTAGAAAAATGGATCTGCTCAGGCAGCCATCTCTAGTTTTTGGCAAAAACAGCATGTCTCTCCAGCCCCACACACATCTTCCTCCCTGACCTCACTCCAGGTGAATTATTTTTGCTTACATCAATGCATATGACATGAAAAGACAGTGATTTGATGGTGTAGAAGAGTTGAAGACCATAAATGAGGGAGTTTCTGTCAGTCCTCCACACAGATGAGTTTGGAAGAAATGATTCCAAAAATAGAATCATGGATTTTAAAAAAATTATTAAGTGTAATGGAGAATACTTTGAAGGTTTTACCCTTTGTTTGTAAAATAATTTTAATACATAGATTTGAAAAAAGTTCCATTCTGTGGGGAGTACCTACCTCTTCATATATAGAATATAGATGAATAGATATAGATATAAATATAGATATAGAAATATAGTAGTATATATACTTTTTACTTTATTCTTTTCTCTTTGCTTTTTTGTGCCCTATCATCATGTTTACTCATCATGATGGTTTACAACCTGTCCCTCTGGCTATTTAACAGAGAGGTGCTGTCTGTATAATAATTAGACTTGGAGCTACATGTAGGGTCTTTCTTTCATTTTCCTTCCCTTTTTTCTTTTATTCTCTTTTTATTTGGGCGTTTATATATTTAATGTAGAAAGAAGAAGCAAACCAAGTAATCAGTAAAAGGACTGATGACTGGCAGGTTGAGGGACATCAGAGGGAAGGAGGTGGGGTAGGAAGCCAATAGCAAGCAGTGGCAGGAAAATTGCAGTGATATCAAAATTGATGGTAATGAGGTGTAGCTTTCTTGGTTGCGTTTTATCAATTGCAATGTATCTGAGAAAAATATTTTTGCTTTTAAATATAATATCACCATGATATACACCCATACAATATCGCAGCACATTAGTTATTAATGTTATCTTCCTCATTGCAATCCCTAAATACAAATAAACTTTGAATGCACATTAATACTGATAATCAAGTTAGTATTAATAATAATAATATTGAAAAGCACTAGGCATTCTTCTTTCATCTGTCATCCAGTTGAAGCCTCACTGTAAGGTGCAGACTATATGTAATGAGTCTTTAGACATCAATCATTTCATTCCACAATGTAGTTTCATATCTAGCTCACCTTAAAACTGATTTATATACTTACACATTTCCTGCAGTCATTATAGTGCTTCCCTTTTGTATTAAAATAATTCAAGGATGAAATTTAACTGATATGCACTATAATACAAAAACAATATCATGATAGCTAAAAGGGTAAAGCAAAATATATTTTCTATAACCTGGGAAAAATTATTGTGCAAATGATTTTTCCTACATAGAACCATATTATCTTATTCAGTTATTTTAGCATAAGACAAATGGAGTATTATTTAAAATGCAAAGCAAAATAAAACAACACATTAATACTCCTAACTTTAAGATTGCCACATTTGATATTTCAATAATAAGATGTGTTCAACAAAATTTCCTTAGCTAAATTACTACTCCCATATAACCTCCTCCTCTTTGCCACTTCCATACAAATACTTCATTCTCTTTCTCCTTAAGTTGATGACTCTTAAGAACAATGATTATGGCAGATACACAGATCATGCCATAAAATGTATAAAATATTCTCTGTTGTCTCTGTAAATGTTTCTGTACTCTCCCCCACTCCTTTACATATGTCATTCTATCTGGAAGTGCTTAAAACTATCCATAAAGTGAAGAAGATATGCCACATGAGTTATCTTTTGCATGTTCCTGTGCCAACCTCAACTAATATCTTGTCCTGGTCAACAACCAATTTGAATAGAAATCCAAAGAAGTTGGATTTATCTTCTTATCATTCCATTTCCTAGCCTCTCCTTTTTCAGATAAGAACGTAAACCTTGAGAACTACAATAACCTGACATTGCTCTGCCATGTCTGAACTCTATACTTTTTGAATTAATTTGAATGAATTTATCTTGTGTTATTAAATTTTGGCATAATTACATAGGTATAATTACTAGAAAACTTTATTTACTGTACAACTTTGACTATCAAATTATAGATCGATTCAAAAAGTACAGAAGTAATGTAATGTGTATTAAACAACTTTGCTAGGGCTAATAATAAATCAGAAAAGTAGAAAAAAGATTTGCATAATAATCCATATAGAAAACAGCACAAAAAAAAGTGTAACAAGTAATTGAATATTTTTAGGTAAGACAACACAAACTGTTAAGTTTATGTAAATTCATATGAGAAGATTTCAAAAATTTTTGGAGAAACATTTATATTTAAATCTCCTTGAAGGTGCATACATGTAAATACATTCAAGAATCAAAACCTTTGGGGGTGAAACCTTCAAAAATCTTCATTTGTTGATGGAGCTAAAGTCCCAAGGAGAAGAAAATTCTACAAACATCAATTACTAATCAGAACTTAAATATATTAAGTATGAAGATAAATGAAATAAATCACAGAGAATAGTATTCTAGGTGTTAGTGAGTTACAGAGTGGTACTGGCTCTATTGAATCAAAAAAAAAACAATTAATTTACTGTGCCAAAAAAGAAGACTCAAAAGAATGCTATTGAATTTTTTTAAATGATATTCCAAAATCTGTCTTAAAATATCATGCAGTATGTGTGAGGAAAATATCTATTCAAATATAAGGAACTCCAGTCAAAATAGCTAGTATTCAAATTTGCAAATCAACCAAAAAGGCTAATAATGAAGAAACAGAAGAATGGTACTAACATGTACAGTGTGAATCTTATCAAACATGAAATCAAGATGCATTGTTAGTTATATATCTGTAGTTCAACAGATGCCATAAGAAGTGGAAAATATGATTTAGAGGGCAGAAATAAACTGGATACTACATGGAAGAATTTTACTAGGCTTATGTTTCTTCACCCCAAATACTTTATTTCAGAAGCAAAAATGGTGATATATGTGTAGCCTTCTTGATAGAAAATACATAGAAATCAAATTGCCTACATCTGGGAGAAAGAAGTGGAGAAGAAATTCAAAATCAGCAGCTAAAATGAGGCAAAGGGAAACTGTGGGAAAAGATCATATATTCCTTGCTTGTAAGTTTAGATTGAAGCAGAAGAAAGTGAAAACAAGTTCATGAGAACTAAAATAAGACATTGGACATGCACCACCTACATTTTGAGAACAACTCAAGAACAAGTTTAATGCTTTGAACACCAGTGACAGAGGACCTGATGAGCTGTGAGGTATGGCATCAAAAAAATTGCTAAAAAAGAAAGGAAAATGTAAAAAAGACAGGAACGGACGAAAAGCATTAAAGCTCTGATGTCATCAGAAGCTCAGAATCTTCAGAATTACAGAGTATCTGAGGTAAATGGAAGAAATAATAAAGTCAATGAGCTGAACAGAGAAATTTCAAAGGGTAGCATGAGAAGACAGGGTAAAATATTATAATGAAATGTGCAAATCCCTAAAGTGAGAAAACCAAAAAACAGAAACCCCTTATATCAAACTCAAAGAACTACAGAAAAAAAGCCCAAGCATCTCATTGCAAGCTCAAAGGATTCTATGGGCAAAATATTGAATAAACCAGGAAGCATCGAGAGAAGATAACAAGATTATACAGAATCACTGAACCAAAGAGATCAAGTTGGCAGCCCCCATTTCAGGAGGTAGCATATGAGCAAGAACAAATGGTACTTAAGGAAAAAGTTCAAGCTGAACTGAAAGCATTTGCCAAAAATAAAGCACGAGTAATTATGGAATGCCAATTGAAATCTTTCATCAAGCTGATGAAGCACTCACTCATCTACTTCAAAAAGTTTGGAAGAGAGTGACTTCAATAAAGGTTTGAAATACATCCAAAGAGGACCCACCAGCATGCTCATAGGATAGACCACTGCCATTCTTATAATATGCAAGCTAAAGCTTGCTGAAGATTTTCCAACAATGATTGACAGCAGTACATTAATACGACATTGTAAGCGGTTCAGGCCTGATTCAGAAGAGTATATGGAACAAGGCATACCATTTTGTTTTTAGATAGATTTTGGCTATCAGCACAGATTAGCAAAACGTTGTTTACTTGTGTTTTGTTGAGTATATTAAGTCATATGAGTGTGGTATGTAGATGACACAACCTTGCTTGCCCAAGGAGGATGGTTTGATGTACTTACTGATAAAGATGAAGGATTGAAACCTTCAGTATGGTTTAAAAATCAATGTAAAGAAGACCACATCATGAAAACAAGTCTAATAGACAGCATCACGATAAACACACAAAAGGCTGAAGTTGTCAATTATATTGTCTTGCTTGGAACCACAAGCAAAGCTCATAGAAGCGACAGTCAAGAGATCAAACTACAAATTCCATCAGGTAAATCTGCTGCACACGAACTCTTTTAAGAATATTTAAAATCAGGGATGTTATCTTGAAGACTAAAGGGAGCCTTACCGAAGCCATGGTGTTTTCAATGGTCAAAGAAGGATATGAATTTGGAAACTGAACATAGAAGAATAGATAGGCTGAGCCCTGGTGGTGTAGTGGTTGTATGCGGGGCTGTGGCCCACTGGGTTGGAGGTTCAAATCCAGCAGCAAGGCTGGGCCTCCTACTCACACCACCAGAGCGGAGTGATGCCCCCACCCAAAAACAAACAAAACAAACAAACAAACAAAAGGAATAGATACATTTTAAGTGTGGTGCTGGAGAAGAATATTGAAAGAACTGTGGACTGCTAAAAGGACAAGCTAATTATGACTTGGAAGAAAGACTGCCAAATGCCCTTGGAGACATGGATGGTGGAAATTAATCTGATATAATGCATGCATTTTGTCAGGAGAAATCAGTCCTGCAAGAAAGAAATCATACTTGGCAATGTAGAGGGATGACTGGAAAGAAAAATGATCACTTGACACAGTGGCTTCAGCTATATCCCTGAGCATAAGGGCAACTCTTAAGAGTGGCTCCAGTCTGGGCAGTGCTATATTCTGTTGTACACAGATGTCTATGCCAACCTTTCGTTGAAGTAAAAAAGCAAATAACATAGTTGGACTAGATTTCCATGCACTCTGCCAGTATGATCCCCTATATATACACAGGTGGAAACTACATATAATCATAATGTTAGGAACTAAATTGTTTTTCCAAAATGTATGTTGATGCCCTGTGTCCTTAAGTGTTCCTATAATCATGTCAGGAAAATTATTTTTTGAGAAACAGAATTTTGTTGTTAATTAAGGAGCCCAACTTGAATGGGATTAAGCTTTATTACCACTAAAGTATGCTCATCAAGAAAACAATAGTGGACTCAGAGACAGGCACACAAAGATAAATGTCATATGAGGACAAGTTTACAGTAACGCCTGTCATTCAAATGTTGAGAGAGGCTCACAGAAGGAATTACTTAACTGAGATTCTGATGTGAATGGTTAGCTCTCTAGAATGATGACTAAACAAAGGTATCTTCTCTGAAGTCACCTAACATATTCCATGTTATGTCAGTACTTGGAAAGTAAAACATTCCTTTTGAAATATCCTTCAAGTTCTTTGTATCTCTAAATATCTAGCAATCAATACATATTTATCACAGTATATTTATTATCTTTCAATATTTTTTTGCAAATCTAAAGATTGAAAGTCAATGTTTTCCTTAACATTACTTATTATGCTTCATAATGGAAAATAAGAAACTATCTCATTTTTTTTGTTTTCTAAAGATTATATGAGGACATTTTTAGGTGTACACACATATCATATCCAAAGAGACTAAATTAAACCCACTATCAAAGAGTCTGTCCCAATGCATAGCAATCTTTTAGAATAGAATGAAACTTTCACCTTTGCATTACTGAGTCTATTAATCTATAAGATAGAATAGATCTTCATTATTCTCCTCCAGGTTTATTTGAACTGCTTACCTGTGGTTAGCAGCCAATTGTGCAATCCACCTTGACATCATGACTGTAAATCACACACACACATTTGTAGTTACATATGCATCTGAGTATTCATTCAGAAAACTGTCATCTAGTCAATTCTGAATCATAAGAGTCCTATAGGACAAGGTAGAACCATCGCTATGGGTTTCCTAGACAGTAGCTCTTTACAAGAATAGAAAGCCTTGTCTTTTGCCCTCAGAGGTGGGCATTTCAATAGCCACTATGATTCCAGAAATCATTGTGAAATGAAAGTGGATAGTACATGGTCCTGGGTTGAAGTGTGTGTGTGAGAGAGAATTATTGCTTAATCTCTTCTTGACTGAAACGTGCCGGGAAGTGTCCAAAAGCTGGAAAATAATGCTACCTTTCAATTATATTTTCTCTGCAACAACTTTTGGAAATCCCCTCATATAACATACCCTCACCCCTGTCCAACCTCTCCTGTTACATATACCCAGCCAGCCACCTGTGGGGAACCTGTGTAACAGTGTATATCTGCAGATGTGGTCTCACCCCGCTAGTCCTATCACAGGAGTCCACTGGAGCACATGGGAGATTGGATACATATTTAAAATTTTCTCTAAATAGCATCATAAAGACATAGATATGGAGGAAGGGAGAGGGAAAGGGAGGGAGGGGAGGAGGGAGAGATCTAGAAATATATCTATTTCCATTAATTGCATCATATTTTAAATATATAGGTTTGGATACAAAATACATGAGAAGAAAATTTTTAAATACCAATAAATATGTTATAAGTTTTATACAAATTGATTGATATTATAATTAAACTTAGGCAAATAAAAACACAAGAATACATCACTCACACATTATTGTACATCATATGAATTTAACACTGTCAGATGTTTCTAAAGTTATATAAAGCAACAATAACAAACTATTGCCTGGAAAACAATTATATTTGGAGTGATATATAGAATGTTTTGCATTAGAAATTTCTTGCTTACTTATATTTTTCTCTTCAGAAATGTGAATATAGTGATAAAAATCATCATTTGACATTATTTTTTGAAGTTTAAAGACACTAGGAATTTTACAGA